>SJYQ01002335.1:347802-366681 GCA_006410935.1 Redunca redunca | reverse complement strand
AGATAGTGAAAATATAGTTGTCTTAAACATTTTGTCTGTATCCACCTAGAGTCATGTCAGAGAGTATTGTGGTGTTTATTTGAACCATCAAACTTAATTTTGAAATCTCAAGAGAAAAAGGATTTTTTTTCTCTATTTTTACTTATGGTATTCTTTTATTGTACTCACAGTGTCCCAAGATTTCTTCTTTTATAACTAAAAATTATTTTATCATAAAAATAAAATAAAACAGTTTGGAATAAATGTTATATTAAAACTGGGCTTCCCTGGTGGCTCAGATGGTTAAGAATCTGCCTTTGATGCAGGAGACCTGAGTTCTGTCCCTGGGTTGGGAAGATCCCCTGGAGGCGGGCAGAGCACCCCACTCCAGTGTCTTTGCCTGGAGAAACCCCATGGACAGAGCAGCCTGGAGGGCTACAGCCTCCTTTATAACTGCTTAGCAAACTTCCTTTAACCATTCTTTTAGGATAGACTTCTGGCAATAAATTCTCTTAGTTTTTCTTCACCTGAAAATATCTTGATTTCTCTCTTCACACCTGAAGAACACTTTTAATGAATATAAGATTCTGTTCTGACAGTTCTGTGGCATTTGAAAAATGTGCTACTTTATTCTTGCCTCCATGGTTTCTGATGAGAAATCTGCTGTAATTCAAATCATATTTTCCTTATAGGTGAGATATCTTTTCTCTTTGTTGCTTTCAAGCTTCTTTTTTTTTTGTCTTTAGAGAAGTTTGACTATGATGTGTATTAGTGTGGATTTCTTTGGGTTTATCTGATTTGAGATTTGCGCTACTTCTTGAATCTATAGGTTTTGGTTGAATTTAGGAAGTTTGAGCAGTTATTACTTTGAATACTTCTGCCCCATCCTCTTTCTCTTCTTTCCTGATTCCAGTGACGTGAATATTAAATCTTTTGTTGTATTCCCCCAAGTTCTGAGGCTCTTTGCGTTTTTTCCTATTGCATCTGTGTATGGTCAGGCTCCTCAAGATGGCTGTTCTCTTGTTCTCTGTATATCCCCTGCCTGACCAGTGGCTATACACCTACACCCTACTCACACGACTGACTTAGATACTTGTCCCAGACCCCAGCTGATGACTGTTCTAGCTTTAGGTCAGAACTCAACTCTCCTCTCCTCTTATCAAAGGGTTGGTGAGGACTGGGCCCCTCTGGTGGTCTCCCTGGTAACTGATGAGCCAACTTGGTACCATTTCCCCCTGTAACTGGCCATCTCCCCTTCCCCCTGAGCAAAGGGGGCTACCGTGTCCTGCCGGCCCCCCAGCACACATGGTGGGGTGCTGCCCCAGGACCTTGCTTCAGACGTGTGAGCTCCCTCATCCTTTAAACCACTGACACCTCTGTCACTGCCTGCTTCTTCAGTCTAGAGGATGGTTGAGTACAGGCCTCCTAGGCCTCCGAGGTGCAATCCAATACTCTATTTTTCAGATAAACTTAATTTTTAGTGTTGTATATTTAATTTTACTGATACTTTTTTTTGTTCCCTCCATCTTGCTGATGAACCCATTTAGTGAGCTTCTTATTGTGGTTATTAGTTATTTTCTTTAATTTTATGTGTCAACTTGACTGGGCCACAGGATGCCTAGATACTTGTTAAACATTATCCTGGGTGTGCATGTGAGGATATTTTTTAATAAGATTAACATTTAGATTGGTTGACTGAATAAAGCAGATTGCCCTCCCTAATGTGGGTGGACCTTGTTCAATCAGTTGAAGACCTGAAATAGAACAGAAGGGCTGACTTTCCCATGGGTAAGAAACCCCTCCTACCTGACTGCCCTGAGCAGAAATGTTGGTCTTTTCCTGCCTTTGGGTGCAGACTGAAACAGCTCTTCTTAGGTCTCCAGCCTGCTGCTGCTGCTAAGTCGCTTCAGTCGTGTCCGACTCTGTGCGACCCCAGAGACAGCAGCCCACCAGGCTCCCCCGTCCCTGGGATTCTCCAGGCAAGAACACTGGAGTGGGGTGCCATTGCCTTCTCCAGCCTAACAGTTCTCGAACTGGAGCTGCACCATCCGCTCTCCTGGGTCTTCAGCTTACTGACTGCAGATCTTGGGACTTCAAGCTACTATTACTTCATGAGGCAACACCTTATAATAACTCATATACATAAATGTGTATATCTTATAATTAGTCATATATATGTATGTATATATATGTCTATATAGAGATGATATACACATGCATATCCTATTGTTTCTTTCTCTGGAGAACCCTGACTAACAACAGATTTTGGTTATGAGAAGTAGGTGCTACTCTGGCAAATGCCTGAAAATGTGAATGTGGCTTTAGAACTGGGTAAGGGATAGAGGCTGGAGTTTTGTAGGGAATGTTTAAAAAAGCTAAGGTTGCTATGAAGGGACTGTTGGCTGAAATGAGGATGTTAAAGATACTGCTTAGGGCTGCAAAAGAAAAAAATAAGCGCTAGAGAGAAAATTTTCATATTCTTAGAGAATATCCAAATAATCATGAATAGAATGCTGCTTGAGACTTGGATGTTAAAGGTTTTCTGGTGAGGTCTCAGAAAGAAATGTGAAACAGGCTTTTGGAAAATGGTGGAAAGATGCTCCTTGTTATGAATCAGCAAAGCACTTGACTAATTTGTATTCGAATGTTTTGTAGAAGGTAAACTTTGTGAGTAATGAAATTGGGTATTTAGTTGAGGACATTTCTAAAGTGCTGGAGGAGTTGTTTGGTTCCTCTTGAGAGGCAACAGATGAATTAAAGAAGGAATTATTAAGCCAAAACAAAAAAATGAAAACAAATTCCAAAACATAAAGATTTGGGAAATTCTTATACTCATATTGCAAAAATGAGGAAGTTTGTTCATGATGGAACACCAGAAAAAAAGGTTACAGTGGTGCTATCAGCCCTCTCAACAGAAGCAGGAAGAATGAGCCCCAACGTGATTCAGAGCCCCAAAGTGATTCAAAGATGCCAGTCCTGGCCCAGGTGCAGCATGCACGGGCCAGGGAGTGAGGCGGCCTCTCCTCTGCCATCAGCAGAACCCTGAGTGATGCTCCCTGCAAGGCAGTGGGTGTGAGGCTGCTCCCCGAACACTGAACCAGCTTTAAGATCTAGTGAAACTTGCCTTGCTAGGTTTTGGACTTGCTTGAGACTTATCAGCCCTTCTCTTCCTTTTGAAAGAGGAATGTCTATCCTATACCCATCCCACCATTATATTTTAGAACAAAATAACTTGTTTCACAAGTTCACAGATGGAGACAAATTTTGCCTCCGGATGAATCGAATCTAACAGATATCTGATTTAGATGATGTTTAGATGAGACTTTGGACTTCAGACATTAGAGTTGATGCTTGGAAAGATTTAAGACTTTGGGGCTTACTAGGATGGAATGAATATATTTTGCATGTGAGAAGTACATGAATTTTGTGGGGGCCCGTGGTAGAATGATATGAACTGAATTGTGCCTCCCAAATTCATATTTTGAAACCCTAATCCTCAGTGTTACTGCATTTGAGCATAGAGCTTTTGTAACTAAAGTTAATGGGAGTCATAAAGGTACAACCCTCATCTGATAGGATTAGTGCCTTTATAAGCAAAGGAAGAGAGAGATCTGTCTCCACATGCATGCAACAAGGAGAGGCCATGTGAGTACACAGGGAGAAGGCAGCCCTCTGTAAATCAGAACAAGAGTCCTCACCAGAATGTGCTAACACTTTCATCTTGGACTTGCCAGCCTCCAGAACTGAGAGAAAATAAATTTTGACTAAGTCAACCAGTCTGTAGTATTTTGTTATGGTAGCCCAAGCAGACAAACACAAATACTAAAACTTATGCTTGAGTTTTGTTTCTCTCTTTTATTTCTTTGCTGAGACTTTCTATTTTTTTATTTGTTTCAAGCATGTTTGTAATTGATTATTGTGACATTTTACAGTGGCTGCTTAAAAAACTTTGTCAGGTAATTCTAACATCTCTGTCATATCTTCCTTGACATCTCTTGATTTTTCAAAAAATCCAGTTTGATCTTCCTGGTTATGATTAGGACACATGTGTTTTTATTGGAACCTGGACATTTCATGTATTATAACACTCTAGATTTATTGAAAGCTTCTGTTTTCGCTAGACTTAAAATCACTGCTCTGCAGGGAAAGGTGTAGCACAGCCTTCTTCTGCCAGGTAGGCTTCCCCTCTGATGCTGGGAGGGATTGGGGGCAGGAGGATAAGGGGACGACAGAGGATCAGATGGCTGGATGGCATCACCGACTCGATGGACATGAGTCTGAGTGAACTCCAGGAGTTGGTGATGGACAGGGAGGCCTGGCGTGCTGCGGTTCATGGGGTCGCGAGGAGTCGGACACGACTGAGTGATTGAACTGAACTGAGGCTTCCCCCCAGCTTCCGCTGACAGAGAGGGGCCTGGGTTCTGGCTGCTGCTGGTAGATACAGGACCTCGAGCTCCGTACCAGTGTCCCCTGACACTGTGGGTCGGCTAGCCTCAGGGTGGTAGGAGTCTGAGCTCCCACTGGGCCTCCTGTGCCACAGCCCCAGCAAATGTCAGGAGGACTGCTCCTGCTCGGCGGTGGGGTCCAGGCTGCCCTCGCCCTCTCGCCCCTGCAGAGAGTGGGTGTCAGTGCTGCCCACCGACAGAAGGCCCTGCCCTCAGGCTGGACCTGTCCTCATAGCTGCTGACGGGAAAGTCTAGCTCCCCACTCTCTTTGCAGGCCTGGGTTGGGGCAGGGCAGCATCTTTTCTGTGGTATTTGACTGGAGTCAAGCGATTATTTTCTGTCTTTTTCTTTATCTCTTTTAAAGAGAAGCCACTCCCTGCACCCAAGTGCCAGCTCCCCTCTGGGGCCCTCCTGCCCTTGTTCACTCTCCATTTCCTTCAAAGAGTTGTTTTTCATATGGTGTCCAAAGTTAACAGTTATTACCTACTAATAGCCACTCTGCCATTACTGGCAGGGAACTTCCTTTATTTCTGAGGGTTTCCTTTAAAATTAATTTCCTTCTTTAATTCCAGAGGGATTTGGTGGATTAGAAGTATGTGTGATGAACCAAAATTAAGTTAATTTATGGGAATAAATCATTTTTTTTTCAAATTATGATCTTCAAATGCCATATAGAGATAACACATACGTTTACTTGGGGAAAGCAGTATAATAGAAAGGGACTCTCACTAGAATTTATTTAAACTCCTACTGCCGTTGGTGGCTGAGCACGTCAGTAGTTGGGCCACACCCTTCAAAAGGTCCCTGGGGCACCTCATTTAGGAAACACCGAGTCAGTATGGCACTTAAAATTATGCCACTCTTTGCACCTGAAAATTTTGCTCTTCATTTGATCAAAGGTAGAACACTAAAAGTCAAAGGTCGTTATTTTTCATCATTATCTAAATAAATTCAAGTCAGTGTGATGTTCAGATTTAATGGCAGTGGTGTGCAGGGCAGGCAGCACAGAGCGATTTTGGGGGAAATAAGTATGTGAGCTTTTAAGCATTCTTTATATCCTCTCGTATTCAGTGACTCCCCGACTATGGTTATACAATTTATAATATTCAANTTTGGGGGAAATAAGTATGTGAGCTTTTAAGCATTCTTTATATCCTCTCGTATTCAGTGACTCCCCGACTATGGTTATATAATTTATAATATTCAAAGCTAAAATATGTATCTAATAAGACCTCTTCATTTCTATATTCAACCAAACAACATCAATTTATATATAAAAAAATATATATATATTTGTGTATACACAAACGTTCGCATTTCTTGAACTTCCTAGAGAGACAAAACCAATAAAAACATTTCTTAACTCTCATACCAAATTTATTTTTATCTGCCTGATATTTTAAGATTGGTTTGAAATTGATGTGATCACATTTATATTTGCTAATGCTATCATTACTATGATATGCAAGGCAGCTTAGAAGATTTTCCTCGTATATCATGTTTGAATTGACCAAAAGCTAGAAAACTTCATAGACTTCACTTTTCCTCAGCTCCTATGGTTTCAACTTAGAGCTTAATAGTTTTAGGAGGAGAAATACTATTCTGTGAAGTGTTTTTCTTACTTGTGTTTTATCTTTTGGATTTACTAAAAATAGCTGCTTGGTCAAATAGCTCACTTCTACCCCTGGCATCCAAGGCTGCAGAGGCTAAATGTGATAATATAATGAGTTTCAAATTACCCAGTCCAACAAGTCTCTGCTGTTAGGAGACAAAGCAATGTAGATAGTCGTCATTATTCTGATGAGCCACGTGCTCTGGCTTCTCTAATGCAGAACTGAATTAACATACATTTCTCTTATTATTTTATCTACTCTCAAGAATTCAAACAGTTATTGAAATTAGCCCTGGCTTCTAGAGCTATATTTCCCAGTCTGTAAGGAAATTCTTTAAAGATAATTCAGTTCAGTTCAGTCGCTAAGTCATGTCCGACTCTTTGCAACCCCATGGACTGCAGCACGCCAAGCCTCCCTGTCCATCACCAACTCCCGGAGTTTACTCAAACTCATGTCCATTGAGTCGGCGATGCCATCCAACCATCTCATCCTCTGTCATCCCCTGCTCCTCCTGCCTTCAATCTTTCCCAGCATCAGGGTCTAATGGCATGGCTTAAATTTGGAAGTGAGTGCTTAAACAAATCAAGACTTTAGAGAAGGAAATAGTCCTTTTTTTGTTCATTTTATTTGTGAAGTTATGCCTTAAGTAGTAGACCAAGTTTCATGAGAAATCATCTGAATTGATGAGAATATACTCTAAATTAGATGTGGACACTATTTTGGTGGATCTCCAGTAGACACAGTTTCAGGCCCTAAGTGTCATGAGGTTGAGCTGTTAGAATGTTCAGACGTGTAAGAAAACAGCTCTGCTGCTGCTTTGGTCATGCCAGTACAGAGTGACTCCGCTGGTCTGTGGGTGTCTAGAGTGCAGGTTCCAGAGAGCCTGGTGTGAGGTCGTGGAGACACGCTGGAGCTTTATCTGTGTTGTGCGTTGGTTGACCTTGATTACTGCCTGGCAGCTGTGTCGGGGGTGCTCTGCTCTTAGCACCCTGCGAGGTATAGTGGGAAACAGGCACGGCCAGGGTTCCAGGAGTGAATGCTGGGCAGATTAAATAATTCAGCGAAAACCCTTGTGAAACTGAGGGCTGTTTGGGGAAGCTCATGAGGGTCATATTTTGAACTGAGCCTGGAGGACTTGGATAGAAGAAGGTGTAGTGGATAAAGGATAAAACTCAGTTGACAGGTGATCAGTTTGTGGAGGCACTGAGTTCCCCCTGTGGGGAAGAGAAGGGCAGTGTCACAGTTGAGATGTTGTTATTGTTCAGTCGCTCAGTCGTGTCTCTTTGGGACCTCGTGCTGCTGCTGCTGTTGTTGAGTCACTGAGTCAGTCTCCATGGACTGCAGCACGCCAGGCTCCTTTGTCCTCCACTGTCTCCCAGAGTTTGCTGAAATTCGTGTTCGTTGAGTCAGTGATGCTATCTAACATCTTATTCTCTGCTCCAAGATAGGAAGGGCCTTAAATTCCAAAATGTAGAAATAGACAGAGAAGTAATATGGAATAAGGGGAGGATTGCTGAAGTCATTGTTTTAGAAGTGGAAACAAGTGCTTGGATGTCACGAAGCAGTGGAGGTGATGAGAGCTGAGAGCAGGGTGGTGGCCGGTGTGACAAGTAGATTATGAGATGGACTCTGGGCCAATGTGTGAGTCAAAGACGGCATCATGATTTAAGACCAGGTGACTTGCAAAATGCTATTTTCTATGAGAAATTGGAAAGTGATTGGAAGGAGCTACTGGTAGGAATGTGTAAAAAGCTAATTGGTTTATGAAAGGGACAGGAAAGTATATGGAGGGGTTTGATCCTCATATCCCTGGCCTTTGACTTGCTTCTCACTCTTCTTCACAAAGGAAGCAGCCCTTCTACTGGGAGGGTGACAGTCCTTTGTCTTTTTCTTTGATTTGGTTCCACTTAAGTCTGTAGACACAGAGAGCATGGTCTCTCAACTCTGCCTCAGACCAGTGGGCAGTCAGTGACCCCATGTAACTTTACAGAGACCCAGCTGTGGGGTGGTGATGGGCCATCTGACTAGCAGATCTCAGTCTTCCACTATTGCTTTCTGGGTAACAGAGCAGCAATGTGATCTGTTCATCTCCATCTGCAGAGAGCTGCACCTCCCTTCTCAGCTGATTCTGGACAGGGAAAGAGGCCTGGCAAAGCCCCACTGATCTCATTGGTACCTGCTTGATTGAAAGCAGGGATGTGGAGTGTCTCATAGGTCATTAGAGATCATATATCCACAGACATTTACATTATACAAAGTTTCTAATTTAGATTATGGAATTGACGGGTCAGGCGTTGACTTGGTTTTCAGTTCAGGAGACTGACGGGGCAGTTGAAGGCAGGTGGGTCACACAGGTGATGGTTGGTAAGGTCACCTGGGACAGGTACTCTGCCGATTCCTAACACAGTTTTAGAAGAAGGAGGAAGACTGAGGACATGGGCATCAGAGAACTAAAATCCTGTACAGTTTGCCAGTCATCAAAATTCTGATCACCTCCTAACCTGCATTTCTTCTAACATAGGCAGCGAATGCACAGAGTAGAAGGGGCTTCCTCGCTGTCCTCACAGCCCATCATGTAAGACTAACCGGTGGTTCCCACACACTCAGTTTGGTTTTGACAATTAGAAAATGAATTCATGTACAAAGATCTTCTCATGAGACTGGATTTGGCACCAAACAAAACTTCCGTCCAACCTGTGGCTCTGTTCCTCGGTCGCTGTTTACTGTGGATCTACTGCACATCAGGCATGTGGTGAATACTTGGTTATCACGAGTTCATGTTGCCCTGAGCACCTCCAGGCTGTTCCCCTCAATCTGCAGATGACAAAGCGGAGCTTAGAGCAGAACAGTGACGGTCGGGATCATGCCAAAATCTTTCTCTCATTGTTAGACAAAAACTCGCGGCTTCTAAAAGGCCTTGTAAACAAGGGGTTGATGTGCTATTGTGGCCATTTATTCAGGATTTGCAGTGCCAGAAGAGGACAGATAGGAAGTGTCAACCCGGGGACAGAGCTGCTCGGAAAGCAGTGATGAATTGCCAAGTTGGCTGTGGGTGAAAATGCTTCG
The DNA here is from genome assembly GCA_006410935.1 of Redunca redunca. NCBI lineage: Eukaryota > Metazoa > Chordata > Mammalia > Artiodactyla > Bovidae > Redunca > Redunca redunca. Next base: position 357,578 of record SJYQ01002335.1, on the reverse strand, counting down.
AACCTTCTTGCCTAGCTCCACTGATGTATAGTTGGAGGAAGGCAAGCGTTATGTTTTTGGAGCTCTAAATCATGGCAGATGACGGTGGCATGGCAAACTTGATGGCCTCATTTACTGTTGTCCCAGCTAAGAGATTGTTTGCCGCGCATCTGACACAAAGAGCAGAATTTAGTGCTGCTAAATGTCATTGACGTCAATAGGTCATTTAATACTAGCAATTTGAAAAACAAGATGATATGAGTTATTAGTGTGCATTGTAGTTGACATTCATACATTTCTCTGTGATTTCAAGTAACTTTTATCTAGTTGCAATTCTGATTTTCTGGGGTCCTTATTGTTGGATTATGGTGGTCCATAATCTACCCCACCCCATCCCCATCAGCTGTGGAGAAAGAGGCTTGGAGGCCGGTGAGCCTGCAGGTAACAGAGGCAGCCTCTCCTCAGCCTCTGATCCTTGAAGCACAGACAGGCTTTCCTGGTCTGCATGCCCCTTGGCCACAGAGCTCAAGGAAAGCCACACCCAGTCCCATAGAGAGAGTCAGGACCCCGTACCCAGCCACACCCAGTTCAACGGAGAGTCAGGACCACGTGCCCAGCCACACCCAGTCCCACGGAGAGAGTCAGGACCCCGTGCCCAGCCACACCCAGTTCAACGGAGAGTCAGGACCACGTGCCCAGACATACCTAGTCCCATGGAGAGAGTCAGGACTGTGTGCCCAGCCACACCCAGTCCCACGGAAAGAGTCAGGACCACGTGCCCAGCCATACGCAGTCCCATAGAGAGAGTCAGGACCGTGTGCCCAGCCACACCCAGTCCCACGTGGAGAGTCAGGACCTTGTGCCTAGCCACACGCAGTCCCACAGAGTCATGACCACGTGCCCAGCCACACCCAGTCCCACAGAGAGTCAGGACCGTGTGCCCAGCCACACCCAGTCCCACGGGGAGAGTTAGGACCGCATGCCCAGCCACACGCAGTCCCACAGAGAGTCAGGACCACGTGCCCAGCCATACCCTTTCCCAGGGAGACTCAGGACCACGTGCCCAGCCACACCCAGTCCCATGGAGTCAGGACCGTGTGCCCAGCCATACCCAGTCCCACCAAGAGTCAGGACCATGTGCCCAGCCACACCCAGTCCCATGGAGAGAGTTAGGACTGAGTGCCCAGCCACACCCAGTCCCATGGAGAGTCAGGACCACATGCCCAGCCACACCCAGTCCCACGGGGAGAGTCAGGACCACATGCTCAGCCACACCCAGTCCCACGGGGAGAGTCAGGACCGGGTGCACAGCGGTCCAGTCTGTACCCTGCCATGTCTGCGCCCCCACCACCCCAGAGCTCCCACCTGCATGCCCACGTCCTGGATGGCTCTCTCCAGGCCACCCAGGCGGGCTCCCACGCCCTCCTGAAAGCCTCATTTGTCCCAAAGTCCCCCCCTTCCCTGTGGCCCCTGCTCTTCGCCCTCTTCCCGTCTCCCCTGAGGACACTGGCATGGAGTGGGGAGCTCCGCACTTGGGGGAGGAGGGAAGGTGCGGCGTGTGCTGTGCTCTCTGCCCTCCCGCATGTCTCTGCACAGTCATCCTTGGCTCTCAGAACTGCCTGGGGCACCAAGATCTGTTGCCCCAAGGTTTGTGCTCCTTTCTGAGCTTTGCAATTCAGTTCTTGGCCGGCTCACACCTTCCAGGGCTTGTGGGGGCCTCCGTACTTCTTTGAGGCAGGGGACAGACTCACAGCCCATAGTGTGTGGATTGGGACCGGAATGAGGGGGTGCTGGTGGGACATGGGCAGCCCTCGTCCCTGTGAACATGGCCAGGCTGGGGCCAGCCTCACAGAGCAGCAGCCTGGCCTGCCCTGGGGCACAGCGGCTGGGGAAAGGACAGGGGCACAATACAGCAGGAAGCAAGATGCCTGCGCCAGTCTGGGGACAGTGGGAAGCCTCATCACCGTCCACCACCCATTCCACACTCAGCCCTGGCCAGAACCCAGCATGGCCACTCTGCTCCAGTCCATGTCTCAGCGCCACGGCCCTGCAGCCTTCAGGATGCTGTGCTGTGTGAATGATAGAAAGAAGGAAATCTCACCTTGTTTATGGGGAACTGAGGGAGCCGTCAGCACAAGCCTGACTGTGTCTGTGACCAGACACTTGGAAAGCAGCTTGCCAGTCTGGAGCGCTTCGTCAGCCCCCCATGCCACCCCAGCCACGTCCCCCACAACAGAGAAGGGAACTTACAGCAGAACGCACTTGGGCTGGAGGGCTCCAGTGCAGCCCCTGTGAAAACACACTTCTACATTACCTGAGACTTGGAAGGTCATGCTAATTTAAAAACACATGGCAAGAACACACAGCCTCCACTTGCGGTGTAATTCAAGTGTAGCATCCGTAGTATCCCATTAACTGGTGAGCACGTCTGCTCTGTTTATATCATTCTGTTTGATATCTTATACACAGATTGCACTGGAATCATGTCACTAATTCTCAGGGTTCTAATGACCCCCTCGCCAAGGAGCCTCCTGAGAAGTAGGGTTCCCAACTCTGGGAGCTGCGGCTTTGCTCAGAGACAGGACGCACTGAGGGGAGAACACCCAGTGAAAGGCAAGTGATACAGCCTTACCGAGAGATGTGTCCACCTAGAGCTCTGTTCTGTGTTGCCCTCAGGTCATCATTAGCCGTCAGACACACACTGTGACTAGGAATGCGTGGGGTGCCCATCTGGGCCCATCTGAGCCGTGGCAGCCCACTCACACATTCTCTAACAGGAGCCGGTGCTGAGGCTGGACGGGCCTCTGTGGTTCCTGCTACGACCTCTTGACATACTCAGCAGCAACCGCCAGGAAAAGGGAGCTTGGAAAAAACCAGGTTTATCACTCAGAGATCTCAGAGGGCACAGAGCACACCCAGGGCCACACAGCACAGTCATGGGTGTGGGAAAGAGGAAGAACATAGATGTGGGGCCCTGCCTTTATTGGGGTCCAGGGTTGGGTGCGTAGGGTTTCACCAGTTCAGTTTTTATTGGCAAATTCAAAACATCAGAACGGGAATCAGGTGTTCTACCTAGGGAGAATTGGGGTCATCAGGTTGTCAGTTATCTAGGTCACCTTGGGTTTTCTTGAACAGGAACTGCATGGGTGGGTTGGTCCTTTATCTAGTGGAGTATCTGGGAACATGAGGTGAATGCCTTTTAAACAGGTGCCTTCGCAATCAGCAGTTGAAAGCTTGGTGCCAGGCACTTAACACTACAATTTTAAAAAGTTTATTATCAGTCACTTGCACTCCAGAAACCTACATACACATCATGTCCCTGGTAAAAAGATTCGATACCTAAGATGTGATGTCACCCAATCTAAATCTGTAGATCTGGTTCAGGTCCAACATAAATCTCATCAGAGTATTTTGGGGAAAGCCTGATGCTAACGTGTGTGGGTGAAGATGTAAAGGGGACACCTTGCTCTTTCAGCTGCTGGTGTCTAGAGTTCTGTACTCTGCGTGGTTAAGACGAGGGGCTTGAAATCGTGATAGAAAAAGGAAGCAGAACAGACAGTTCCACAGAGAGAGGCTGTGCCTGAAGGAGACCTTACTTGTCAGAACAGGCCCTGCAAGGATGTGGGCGGGAGGAACGGCTTAATGATTCCGGTGGCAGCACAGAAAATCTCATGGAGAGGGTGCAATTGGATACTTATATAGGAAAAAATGTACAGAAGTCAGCTCCCTGTATCAAAGCCCTAATGGTTAAAGATGGAGCATTCCAGCTTTGATCAGGAGGGCCTCTGAAATAAGATGCAGAGATTAAAAGGTTGATAAATTTAACTCACTTAAGCTACCATTTATAAAAAAAATTTTTTTTTAAGTGAGCAAAGTGATATAGGCACAATTTGAAGAAGATGTTTATAACACATGGAATAAAAAAAATTATGTATATCAGAATATGTAAAGAAAATGATTCAAATGGGTAAAAAACACAATCAGATTTTATGAAGAAAACATAGCAAAAAAAAAAAACAAAAAACCTTTGTTTAGTGATGTCTGTAAAACTGCAGAGCAAACGATGCAGTGATTATGTGATTATTTTCAAGTTTGGAATAGAGGCTGTAGGGGGAAAGTGAGTTCATAGAGGGCCTGGAAGTTTCCTCTGTGTTAACTCAGTGTTTGCTCCATACTTGTTTGTTTTATTATTTTTCAAATATTAGGAATGCTCTTTTGCATGTAAATCTAGAATAAGGGTAGTGATGTGCACTAGCAGAGAAACTCGCACACTTAGTAGGAAGGAGTACTCATCACTGGCGTGACCCTTCTTCTGGCTCCTTCTCTGGAGGCCTGAGGCCACACGTGCACTCCTGCCCGTCTGCCCAGCAGTGGCTGCACGGGGCCCACGAGCCGTGCACCAGGCCCTGCCTGGTGGAGTCCTGGAACCTGCCGCCCCGCCCAGGGACGCCTTCCCGGCCAGCCCGCCTGTCTCCTGAGACGCCTGCAGAGGCCTCCCTGTGAGGGCGCACAGCTCTTTGCGTCGGGGGTTGATGTCAGGCGGGGAGCCCAGCGTACGGGCTTGTGCAGAAGGCGCTGGGGTCTGGGGGTGGCAGCCGTGCAGATGCTGTAGGTGTGTGGGTTCACCGTCGGGGCCTCGAGAGACACGAGGAGCGCTGGAGCGTGCAGGTTCCTTCACGCCAGCTGCTCCCTGGAGCCACTCTTGTGGAGGCGACCCCAGCTGTCCCCCGAAGCCTGTGACCCAGGCCCCCGGCAGCGTGCTCCCCGTCCTCCCAGTGCAGCGGCCGCCGCACCAGTGCCCCTCACCTCCCAGCATCTCGGCCCTGCAGGCCCCTTCCCTCCACCGGCACACGCCCCAGCCGCTGCTTCCCATGACGTCCGTGTGCTGACGCCCCGCGATCTCACCTCCCCAGACTACCCCACTGAAAGCTGCACGTCTCCCCTCGGCAGAGCGTGTCTCCCTGTAGCACTCACTACCACCTCACATATAACATGTTCATGTATGTTTGTCTCCCTCCTCTGGGAGACAGTCTTCTGTTTATTTTCCGTCTACCTGTTCTAGTGTTCTGCTGCCATGACATGTTATCACAAACTTAGCAATTTAATTGAAACAACGTATTTGTTAAGTAGCCTTATTGGAGTCATCATTTTATAATATCAGTTCAGTTCAGTTCAGTAGCTCAGTCGTGTCCGACTCTGCAACCCCATGAATCGCAGCACGCCGGGCCTCCCTGTCCATCACCAACTCCCGGAGTTCACTCAGATTCACGTCCATTGAGTCAGTGATGCCATCCAGCCATCTCATGCTCTGTCGTCCCCTTCTCCTCTTGCCCCCAATCCCTCCCAGCATCAGTCTTTTCCAATGAGTCAATTCTTCGCATATATACATATATAAAATCATGACATTGTACACCTTAAACTTATACAATGATATGTGTCCGTTGTATCTCAATAGTTAAAACATTAAAAAACAGAACACCACTTGTATTATCTTCTAGTTCTACAGGTCAGACAGTGAATGTGCCTGGTGTCCCAGCTCTGGGTTTCCCATGGCCGGAATTGTGGTGTCAGCAGGGCTGCCCTCCCTTCTGGAAGCTCTGGGGGCAAGTCCACATCCAGCCCCTCAGGCAGCGGGCAGGATTCAGTTCCACGATCTGCAGGTTGAAGTCTCTGTTTTTTGCTGGCTGTCACCAGGAGTCATTCTTGCCCATAGAAGGGCTAACTCCATACCTTGGGTCACGGCCCCTTCCTACACCTCTAAAACCAGCAATAGAAGTTGAGTCCTTTCTTTCTGCTTGGAATTTCTCTGAGCTGGGTCTCTGACTGGCCTCAGCTTGAGAAAGTTGTCTTTTTAAGGACTAACGTGGTTATATTGGGTCCACTGGGATCATCTAGAAAATCTCCGGATTTTAAGGCCCATAGCTTTCATTCCATTTGCAGGGTGCCTTTTGCCGTGTAAGGTAACAGTCACACACATGACGCCAGGGTTAAAGTTCCTGCTGCCCGCATCACCTGCCTGCCAGGACAGTGCAGACAACGGGACAAGCACCTTCTGCAAAGTGAAACCTTAAGGGGCTGATGTAGTCAGACGCTGCTGCAGGTTGTTAGGATCACAAACAAATGGAGACCAGACATGAAAACTCACTGAGGAGACAACCAGGTTCGTCCTACAGATGAAGCTTAATTTAGCTTATTTTCTAAGGCTAACTTGACCTGGGTCATTTGCCTCTAAGAATTAGAAGTAAAACTTAAAAACTGTTTCCCGGAGTTGATATGAGGTAACTACTGACCAATGCCATATCACTTAAGAAAATTCTAATATTGTAACCAACCACTTTGAATAATAAACCATCAACTCTTTCCTGCTATACAAGCTGCTTTATAACAGTGTACCCCTGAGCCTCAATCCACGCTTTGGTTTGAGAGCTCTCGGTTTGCAAACTGTCTTTTTGGTGTGTGCACAGTGAACTCACTCATTGCTGCTTGCGTGATTCATCGTGTTTACTTTGACTCTTAATGAACCGTTGACACCCTGATGGAGCTCTCGTCGGCTCCATTGTGACAGTGGCCGGCAGACATTGTCAGAGTCCTGTTCTCAGATAGAAGCACTGAGCACAGAACAGGAGCCTTGCCCCAGAGCATGGAGCTGGCAGAGCCCCAGGCCCTGTGGTCTCAGCCCGTGCGACGGTGCACCCAGAAGAGCAGACAGTCCGTGGGAAGCACTGGGCCTGACTTCTGAGCACTCTGCCCTGTGGAAATGAGAAGAGCTTCGACTGTGGAGCTATCTGCCCTGGTCTGACTGCCTGTGCTTTCTGTAGGTCGTTTGACTCTTCAGTCATCCCTCTCACTGCTCTTGTAAACATGTGTGGATGTACCAGGCTGCAAACGGTCCCCCGCTTACACTGCTTCTTTCCCCCGCCACGCAGACGCATATCCTAATTCTGAAGTCGTCTACGTCTGGACCAACGGCACCGCCAAGTCAGTGGTGGTGGCAGAAGATGGCTCCAGGCTGAACCAGTACCACCTCATGGGGCAGACCGTGGGCACGGAGAACATCAGCACCAGCACAGGTAGCCTCCTCTTCCGCACCCCCAGCGGTGCACACCCGGGGGGCCCCAGCTCTCCTGAGCCACAAGGAGCTGCCACATCCAGCCCCTCCTCCGGCCGCGAACGGAGGCACAGCTGTGGTGTCCTGGCATTAAGGGTCACGAGGGACGTTAATCCAAGGTGCGTTTGCCCCGCTGTGAGCATCAGTGACCACAGGCCCTGCTTATGTAACAGTCCTGCCAAGCACCGAGACGCCAGCAGCAACCTCTGCAGCAGAGGCCGAGAGCAGCCTGCGCATTTTCCCATTTACCTGCTCCGCTGTGTCCCTGTTTGACCATTTCAGGGATTCCCCTGGGGTTGAATTTTGGCAAGCACAGTGGGCCACGTAGAAATCGCCACTGCCTTCGAGGATGCAGTTAACTCCGTCAGGTACAGGGCTGGCTTGAGCCCTCAGGGCAGCACAGGCCTGGCGTCACCCAATGCCAAGTGGGCAGGATCTCCAAAGGAACACAGTGCATTCCTGGCCTACAGTGACATGGGGTGTCCTCAGACCCCAGCCCCAGTGGTCATGATCACCAGCTTGGCTGTGAGCAGGGGAGGGTCCTCCAGGGCACCAAATGGCAGGAGAAATGTGGGAGAAGGATGGAGTGAGTCCTACTCGCAGCATGAGTTCCAAGCCCCAGATGGTCCCCCGGTCAGCATCACCACCCCTGGGAGCTGGCCGGAAGCAAGGGACACACATTGCAGCCTTCCACTCAGTGCCCGTCCACTGGAGAGGGCTGGTGTCCTCGGAAAGAGCCTGGCAGACCTGGGAAGAGGCTGCTGCAACATAGTGTTGCTGCATTCAAGGGAAAGGAAGAGGCAGCAGGCCCTGTTTTTTGGGAACAAGTGGGAAGGTGGCATGGCAGATACTTGGGGTTAAGGAGTGCAACGCTAACGAAGAGTGCTACTGTTTCATGTCATTCTGTAAACATTTAAAAATGGGATTCTGCCCCTATTTGCATTTTAAAAAATGACCTTTTTTGAATGCTATCTTATATTGCTATCCTCAACTCAAAAATAAAACAGAATGAAAAGAACCATAACAGCAAAAGAATTTATAAGTTGGAGAGTAACTTCAAATCGAAATGCGAAGAAACAGAATGGCGTTTTCCCTCTTCCTAAGCATTGAGAGGCAAAATCAGATCATGGCAAAGCATACCTCCCCCCTTCTCTGTGTCCCTGTCTCCTTCTGTGGGACGGAGCCCAGTCCCTCCTCTCGCCTGCCTGGGGCTGTGGGGAGGGTGTGGTGGCTCTCGGCCCCACGGGAATTGTGGTCTCCTCTGTAGGGAGCAGGTTTTGCCACACGTGATCTTAATTCATGCTGTGAAGAAAGGCACCTAGGGACACATCCGCAGCTGACCTTACTGAGCGCTGGGCTTTGATTCCAACAGCAAGCGTCCAGGCTTCAACCAGTCTCAAACGCCTCAACACTGAGCCCATGCTGCAGTCTGACCACCCTCAAACAGATGGCCCCATCTGGGGCCCGCCTCAGCAGAGGCCCCCTGACCCTCCACCCACATCCACAGTTCTGCCAGACTCACTGGCCACACCGTCTGATTCTTCCCATCAGTCAAAGGACTCTTGTCCTCAGATCAACTCTGCTCTGCCTTCACGTCTGGAAGCATCCTTCCCGTCTGGAAGCATCCTTCCCGTCTCCCCAGGGAGAGGCAGACTCACGCAGCAAAGGAGCCCGTCTCACCCCTGCTCCCCCTGAAGCCGCCTTGCCTCCTTACCAGTTCACCGTCAGTGCAGCGTCATTCTCCGCAATGAGGGGGAGGTCGGCACTCGCCTCCCACACCACCAGGCAGATCCAGAGAAGGCACTGGGGCATCGCCAAGGAGATGCCCCCGCTGTCCCTGGGAGGCGCAGTCAGGACCCGCCACCTCCTGGGTCACTGCTTCTCACCCCCCTAGCCAGGGGCGGGGCACTGAGCCTGTGGGGGCCTGGAAGCCCACCACCCCTGCCAGCCCTCTGTGGCTGGGAAGTGAGGAAAAACCCTCCACCCGAAACAGCACTCTGTGATGTCCTGAGTTATATGTAGAGAGGCTAAATCCTGAAATCCCGAGGGCAGTAGCAGTGAGGGGGGCTGGTGGAGAGCGGCACAGATTGTAACCAGGGATTAGGAAAACACACAAATCTGATTTTCCCCAGAAAAGCATCCCCCCGCAGAGGCTCTTCAGAGGCCAGGGGTCAGGAGACTTACAAAACAACCAGCCTCTCCTTCACCCAAACAAGACAATTAAACGCTTGTGCAGAGGGAAGGTGGGGAGAAGGGAGCTCCCCAGGAGACTGAGCAGGAGCAGGAAGCCCAGGGCGGGACTGACTGCACTCACTTGCTTATTTGCAGGTGAATACACAATCATGACAGCTCATTTCCATCTGAAGAGGAAGATTGGCTATTTTGTCATCCAGACCTACCTCCCGTGCATCATGACCGTGATCTTGTCACAAGTGTCCTTTTGGCTGAACCGAGAATCAGTTCCCGCCAGGACAGTGTTTGGTGAGTGTGCCTAACCCAGGCCTGCAGGCTGTGTTCTGCCTAGTCTAGCGTCCCAGAAAACAACAGCCTAGAGCTGCCTGTCTATTCTGTGACCTTAAAAACAAATTCAGTCTTAAAAGACTAGATTTAGGGCTGCTTTCTGAACCAGGGTTCAGAGCAATTTGATCATCCTTTCCCTCCTGAAAAGCCTTTCACCAGTAGCCTGTTT
>SJYQ01002335.1:320382-343396 GCA_006410935.1 Redunca redunca | reverse complement strand
CCTTCCTCTCTGCTTTTTACCTTTCACATGTGTTTAATAGTTAATATATTTTCTTTTCTTTTTTAAAACTATAGTCACCAGGCTGTGCACTACATTTCCTGATCTTATTTATTTTAAAAGTGGAAGTTTGCACCTTTTGACCATCTTCATCCACTTTGCTCCCCACCCCACCCTGACCTCTGCTGACCCGAAATCTGCTCTCTGTATCTATGAGTTCAGCTTTTTGTTTATTTGGATCCTACATATAAGTGAAGTCATACGGTATTTGTCTTTGTCTGATTTATTTCACTTAGCACAGTGCTTTCAAGGTCCATCCCTGCTGTAAATGACAGGATTTTCTTCATTTTTATGGCTGAATAGTATTTTCCGTTGTGTGTGTGTGTGTGTGTGTAGTATGTGGGGAAGATCCCCTGGAGGAGGAAATGGCAACCCACTCCAGTATTCCTGCCTGGGAAGTCCCATGGAAAGGGGAGCCTGGTGGGCTAGAGTTCATGGGGCTGCAAAAGAGTGGGACACAACTTAGCGACCAAACAGCATTCATATATATATACACACACATACATACACACACATATATATATGTGTGTGTGTATGTATGTATATATGTATATTCATGGTCAGTCACTTCAGCTGTGTGTATATGCATATATATATACACATATATGTGCATCTTGTTTAACTATTCGTCTATTGATGAATACTTGTTGTTACCAATCTTTGCTATTGTGAGTAATACTGTCTTAGATGTGAAATTCTAGAACAGGCAAAATAGTTTATGGCATAAAAACTCAGAATAGTGGTTCCTTTTGCTAGGGCGAGGATGGAAATGGGCTGGGAAGGGGCATGGTGACCTTCTGGAGTGCTGATGCTGTTCTGTCTTGGTCACCAAGATGGTGATATATTATCTTTAATGTATTCCTGTGTTTTTCTAAATTTAATTCAGTGAGTCTATGTTAACTTGGTAAAAGAACAGAATTTTCCCCAGCATTCTATCATACGAATTTGCAAACGTGGAAATGTTGAAAAATTACACAATGAAAACCTCTACTGTTAACGTTTTGCTATGCTTCTGTCATCACCACCTATCTGTCATTTATGTTACCTAACATCGAGCCAGTGGCACCCCACTCCAGTACTCTTGCCTGGAAAATCCCACAGACGGAGGAACCTGGTGGGCTCCAGTCCATGGGGTCGCGAAGAGTCAGACACGACTGAAGCGACTTAGCAGCAGCAGCAGCAACATCTATCTATCCATTCACCCTTGCAGCCATCCTCAATCCGTCAATGCTTCTTAACTCTTGATGGATTCAAAGTAAATAATGCATTTCCTACTAAATAATTCAGCAAGCATATCACTAATTAGAGTTCAATGTTCATTTACTGTTTGATTCTTTTGAAGCAAAATTTTATAGTATGACGTGCACAAACACTAAGTATACTCTTGAGAAGGTTTGACGAACATGCTCACCTGTATAACCCAAATCCCTATGACGACAGAGCATGTTGTCACACTCCAGAAGGCCACTGTCCCCCTTCCCAATCCATTCCTGTCCTCACCGAACCAAAGGGAACCATTTCCTAAGTTTTCTACCATAAACTATTCTGCCTGTTCTAGAATTTCACATTCAAGACTGGCCACACGGCGTTCTAAGCCTAGAAGTCTGTGGAAGGCTGTCCTCTGCCAGAGATAAGCTGATCCCCCCGTCTGTCTCTGTCTCTTTTGAGAACTGATACTTGCTTGCAGAAATCATGCCCTTACATTCTTCTTGTATTTTGCAGAAAAAAGAGCGTGACCTTACAATAAATAAGTCAACAAATGCTTATACTACTGGGAAGATGACCCATCCCCCAAACATCCCAAAGGAGCAGACCCCCGCAGGGACCACAAATGCCTCTTCAGCCTCAGTAAAACCTGAAGACAAGACTTCTGAAAACAAAAAGACTTACAACAGCATCAGCAAGATTGACAAAATGTCCCGAATTATATTCCCACTTCTGTTTGGCACTTTCAACCTAGTCTACTGGGCAACATATTTGAATAGGGAGCCAGTGATTAAAGGGGCTACCTCTCCAAAATGAGCTTTCATGCTCCCAAACTGCAAGAGAGCCATACATCAGTGACGGGCACGAAGGAGAGGTTGAACTTGGGGGGCCTCCCTTATTTGGGCACTATCTTTCAGGAAATTTTTGCATGTTTAATTATATGTACAAATAATATTGCCTTGATGTTTCTATATATAATGTCAGATGTTTCAGAGATGACACATTGATAAATCAAGCCACTTTCTAGAAAAACAGGAGACATGGCACTGACACTCAGATGCTCAGCACCTTACACTGATAGTTTACAAACAAGTATATTTTTACCTGTTCCAAGTGTTACCTAACACTGTTTTTTATACTTCAGATGTCATTTCATACAAATTTTCCCAGCAAATAAATATTTTAGGAAATGCTCCATGATTATTACTTGACCAACTCTCACAAGAAACAGGTATCACAAAGAGCACATTTTGCATTGAAAATTCAACTGTGGGCATTTATGTACAAAACTAATTGCCTTTGATAATTCTTTGAAATTAAAGAATTTAACTGCTCTGAAATTAAAACTACTGCATGATCTTATGTTAAGAAATAAAATACTTATGCAGACATTTAATAATAGAAGCATATGGTATGTTAGATTAACAGATAAAATATTTCCCCAAGGAAAAATTTAACTGCTTAAAAATTTGTTTGGTGGAGTGGGAGTGAAACTTACTTACTTCTGACCCTCTGACCACCCACCCCCATACCGACTAACTGAACAATGACCAAGAAAGAAAAAGTCTTAAAACAAAAAGTAGTGTGATGACAGTCTTGGCATCTGACCTGAGCATACACTGTCTGAAACACTGACCACAATTCACTGCAGCCAGAGTATAGTGCTTCAGTGGTGAGAAATTGTAAATGAGTTATTTTCCATTTTATTTCCCTGTATGTTATTTCATGATTGACCTACTGCTCTGTTAGCTTTTGTATATGAACCTTAAATGTTCGTTAAAAAATAAAAATGAAACTGATCTTGTGGAAAACACGTCATTTTCTGAAAATATTTCAAATTTTGGTGGGGGTACTGACTCATTTTCTAAAGATGATATAAAGGAAACCCATCATGAAAGTGCTTGGGAAAAAAGCCTCTCACTTAGCTGTTCATCTCTGTTCCAGTCTGATTCTTCTGGGTAGCATGTAAAGAGAAAGCTGACTTCAACCACAACGACGTGAATAGGTAGAACCAGAAGTTCTTTCCATCACATACATCTCCATGATACAGTTCTCCCTGCTCGATTGAGTCCTCCCTGAAGGTAAGCTTACTGTTCAGTCCTCCACGCCTTTCGTTTTGCTGTTTGTGAAGAGTGATAAAAAGAACTGCACGTAGACCATCTACTTACCGTTAGAGGGGTAACATGTATGAAAGGAACAGTTTCTTTTTCCTCTCATAAAAGGGATTTTATGACTATTAGCAAATGGTATCAAAGTTCAGTTCAGTTGTGTCCAACTCTTTGCGACCCCATGGACTGCAGCACACCAGGCGTCCGTGTCCATCAGCAACTCCTGGAGTTTACCCAAACTCATGTCCATTGAGTCAGTGATGCCATCCAACCATCTCATCCTCTGTTGTCTCCTTCTCCCCCTGCCCTCAATCTTTCCCAGCATCAGGGTCTTTTCAACTGAGTCAGCTCTTTGAATCAGGTGGCCAAATTATTGGAGTTTCAGCTTCAACATCAGTCCTTCCAATAAACACCCAGGACTGATCTCCTTTAGGACGGACTGGTTGGATCTCCTTGCAGTCCAAGGGACTCAAGTCTTCTCCAACACCACAGTTCAAAAGCATCAATTCTTCGGCACTCAGCTTTCTTTCTAGTCCAACTCTCACATCCATACATGACTACTGGAAAAACCATAGCCTAGACCAAATGGACATTTGTTGACAAAATAATGTCTCTGCTTTTTAATATGCTGTCTAGGTTGGTCATAACTTTCCTTCCAAGGAGTAAGCGTCTTTTAATTTCATGGCTGCAATCACCATCTGCAGTGATTTTGGAGCCCGAAAAAATAAAGTCAGACACTGTCTCCATTGTTTTCCCATCAATTTGCCATGAAGTGATGGGATCGGATGCCATGATCTTTGTTTTCTGAATGTTGAGTTTTAGGCCAACTTTTTCACTCTCCTCTTTCACTTTCTTCAAGAGGCTCTTTAGTTCTTCACTTTCTGCCATAAGGGTGATGTCATCTGCATATCTGAGGTTATTGAGATTTCTTCTGGCAATCTTGATTCCGGCTTGTGTTTCTTCCAGCCCAGTGTTTCTCATGATGTACTCTGCATAGAAATTAAATAAGCAGGGTGACAATATACAGCCTTGATGTACTCCTTTTCCTATTTGAAACCAGTCTGTTGTTCCATTTCCAGTTCTAACTGTTGCTTCCTGACCTGCATACAGGTTTCTCAAGAGGCAGGTCAGGTGGTCTGGTATTACGGTCTCTTTCAGAATTTTCCACAGTTTATTGTGATCCACACAATAAAGTCAAAGGCTTTGGCATAGTCAATAAAGCAGAAATAGGTGTTTTTCTGGAACTCTCTTGCTTTTTTGATGATCCAGCAGATGTTGGCAATTTGATCTCTGGTTCCTCTGCCTTTTCTAAAACCAGCTTGAACATCTGGAAGTTCACGGTTCACCTATCAAAGTTATGCCCACCTAAACTGACTACTTCATGGAACTTAATTCTTAAAAACTCATATACCTCAGCATGTTTGATGGCCGCAGATATGGTCATGGCCATGGACACACGTATAAGCACATATTCAGAAGTCTTTTATCTTGAAAACTATATAAATGCTTATAGCATCTACTCACTGAAAACTCACAAGTACTTATTCTGAGAAATATTTCCACAGGATTCAATATCAAGTATTATATTTTCCTGTATAGATGTGAAAGTTAGACCATAAAAAAAGCTGAGCACCAAAGAATTGATGCTTTTGAACTGTGGTGTTGGAGAAGACTCTTGAGAGTCCTTTGGACTGCAAGGAGATAAAACCAGTCCATCCTAAAGGAGATCAGTCCTGAACATTCATTGGAGGGACTGATGCTAAAGCTGAAACTCCAGCTTTGGCCACCTGATGCAAAGAACTGACTCATTGGAAAAGACCCCAATGCTGGGAAAGATTCAAGGCAGGAAGAGAAGGGGACAACAGAGGATAAGATGGTTGAATGCATCGGTGGTTGAATGGCATCACCGACTCAATGGACATGAGTTTGAGCAAGCTCTGGGTGTTGGTGATGGACATGGAGGCCTGGCATGCTGCTGTTCATGGGGTCGCAGAGTCAGACATGACTGAGAGACTGAACCGAGCTGATTATATTTTATCACAGTAGTGTGAGAGATGCACAGAACTACTACATTCTTCAAAAAGACTGGTGCCCACTTATGGCATCCCTGGTTCATTAAATAGATAGAGGTTCCATTGCCCCTTCTCTGCCTTGTTTCGGGATATCATAATAGAAAAGTAAAGGTCAACAAAAAGGATGCTCTTAAAACTTCACACAAGAAGCATTTCTCTTTTGCAAATGGTGGTATATTTGTAGAATTATGTGTGCTTTCCATTATACCCTGATAGCTCAGTTGCTAAAGAATCCACCTGCAATGCAGGAGACCCTGGTTCGATTCCTGGGTTGAGAAGATCCACTGGAGAAGGGATAGTCTACCCAATGCAGTATCCTTAGGCTTCCCTTGGGGCTCAGCTAATAAAGAATCTGAGGGCAATGCAGGAGACCTGGGTTCAATCTCTGGGTTGGGAAGATCTCCTGGAGAAGGGAAAGGCTACCGACTCCAGTATTCTGACCTAGAGAATTCCATGGACTGTATAGTCCATGGGGTCACAAAGAATCAGACACAACTGAGAGACTTTCATTTGCACTTTCCATTATACCACAGCATAAAATCAGCCAAAACCAAAGGCAAATCTGATGCTAACTGTGCAACTTCTGTCTTTATTTACTATTTGTTTATATTTGTTTATGTAGTCTTCACATTTTAGCTTTGCATTGTAGTTTGGAGATCATATAGGTTCGATCTAAAAGGCTGTACACAAACATTCACTTTTAACATCTCAATCCTAATGGGAAATGTTATCTTCCATATTAGGTTGCGTAATTTTCTTGACAAATTCGAGCCTTTGTTACAGGAAACCCTCAGAGCCTTGCTAGGGGAATTCCAGTTTGAGGATACTGCTGCACTTATATGCTGCTCAGCCTTAAATCTGAGCAAAATTTAGTGAAGAAGATCACATTAGTTTTCTGTTAATTTTGTATTATACATATTTCAGTATTTGTTATTTTTAAGAGGATATAATGAAGAATAACCTTGGGAAAAATGATAAGGTAGGGGATAAAAATTTTGAAAATAATTATAAATTACACTGCCCTACTTTTAGAACCAGAGTATTTAACATATCTCTTTTGACATCACCATAAATAGAAAGAATATTCTAATAAGTCAGCAATCAATATTACTTCCAGATAAGGCAATGGCAACCCACTCCAATACTCTTGCCTGGAAAACCCCATGGACGGAGGAGCCTGGTAGGCTGCAGTCCATGGGGTCACTAAGAGTCAGACATGACTGAGCAACTTCACTTTCACTTTTCATTTTCATGCATTGGAGAAGGAAATGGCAACCCACTCTGGTGTTCTTGCCTGGAGAATCCCAGGTACGGGGGAGCCTGGTGGGCTGCCGTCTATGGGGTCACACAGAGTCGGATACGACTGAAGTGACTTAGTAGCAGCAGCAGCAGTATTACTTCTCTGTTTCTCAGGAAGAGATGAGTCCATTTAGGGCAGGCTGTGGTGAAAGTTGACCTAAATGCTTATATACAACAATTTGGTTCAGGTATTTCTAGAGCAACTATCTAAATTAAAGTGGTACAGCAACACCTTGCATTGAATATTGGCAAGGATTATGTAAATCTCCTAATATATTTGTTATGTTGATGCTTTAGGAATAAGGCTCTGTGTCTCCTTTGGGATAAGTTAGGGGAAATAGGTAAGGTAAATGAGAAATCTCTATTTTACAAATAAGGATCAGTTCAATTCAGTCTCTCAGTCATGTCCGACTCTTTGCAGCCCCGTGAACTGCAGCACTCCAGGCCTCCCTGTTCATCACCAACTCCTGAAGCTTGCTCAAACTCATGTCCATCGAGTCAGTAAGGATACTGAAACCCAAAGAGGCTAATCCATTGGCTCAAATCTTATCACATATTAGGAGAAAATATATTTCAATTCTCATAGTTTCTAAATTTGACTTCACAACACCATGCAATTACTTCCAGATGGAAGCTGATTTAGAACAAAAATGTAACCTAAATTGGAAAATCTTGCTTTAAGCACTGGTTGAATGATTATCTGATTATCTACTAAGAATGCTCTGGAGAATATTTTTTTTATACTGAAAATGTGACCTTTAAGTCTGTTCCTTCTTATATAAGATTTCTGTGCTTCTGTGATCTTAGAAACTCCTCTCGACAGAATAGACCTGTCATGGTGCACTCTCCTCACCTGACAGAGAGAGAGAGGAAGGAGCAAGGCTGCAGGGAGCAAAGAGAGAGAAGCCCTGACTGACTAGAACCCAGTGTCTGGATGTGATTGCTCCTTGCTGAGCACCGGTGCAAATGATTAAGGTGACTGGAGTGGGGGGCGGGGTCTACTCAAGGAGAAAGCAGAACTCTGATGACACAGTCTCCAAGCGATACAGCTCCACTGTAAGAACTAGCTTCAAATCACAAAAGAACTTTATTTTTTTTTATTGGAAATGCTATAGGTCTCTCAGTGAAAACAGTATTTTAAATATTAAAAAATTATTCTTAATGTCTCTTCTACAACACTAGCACATCTGGGACTATCAACACTATAAACAAACATGGTGAATTTGAATATGAATTACTCTGATCATTGCAATTACTTGCCAGGTTTGCAGTGATGTAAGGTTATGCTTTTGAAGTGTGCAAAAAGGTTCATTTCATCAAAGATTTACATGATTATCTGTTTGTTGATGCCATTTTCAATAGATATCTCAACTCCAATCTCAGTGGCTCTGTTGCTTATTTTAAAATAAGCGTGGGTTCTTTATGGAAACTCATGATTGAAAAATATTTACTGCTTAGAATTGCCCTAATATAAAAGTCTGAATAAATGGTTCTCCTTAATTTTTCTGAAGTCAAGTTGAAAGACAAGTGAAGGAGAAAGAGATGGTTGGATGGCATCACTGACTCCATGGACATGAGTCTGAGCAAGCTCTGGGAGATGGTGAAGGACAGGGAAGACTGGCATACTGCAGTCCATGGGGTCATAGAGGTGGACATGACTAAGCTTCTGCACAACAACAAAAAGCCAAATATCAGATACCACATTTTACAGTGAACAGCCTTAAAAGGAAAATCTGTGCTCTGTGACAACCTAGACGGGATAGGATGGGAAGGGAGGTGGGAAGGAGGTTCAGGAGGGAGGGGACACATGTATACCTATGGCTGATTCATGTTGATGTATGGCAGAAACCATCACAATATTGGAAGGCAGTTATCCTCCAATTGAAAATAAAATAAAATTTTTAAAAAAGGAAAATTTGAAATTAGTTTTAATTGACTCAATATAGTAATTGAAGTCTAACTTATTCTATATTCTTTGTGTTGTCTCCCCAGCAGTGAACACTATTCCAGGCCAGTGACAGGTGCTCAGTGACAGTAAATTGATGAAGGGAAAGAATACTGGAAAGTGGGTGGACTGGATGTGATGAAACCTTTTTGGGTAAGGGTTTTGTATCCCACCTAAGGAAAATATGTCTGTAACAGTTTATAAAATAAGATTTTTGACATTTTTGCTGCTGCTGCTAAGTCGCATCAGTCGTGTCCGACTCTTCGAGACCCCATGGACTATAGCCTACCAGGCTCCTCCGTCCATAACCTATTCATATTCCACATAACAACACTGGGAACACCCTCCCTCCCCAGACAGCAACAATTGGCTTGGCCTGAGTAGCAGGAAGACCATTTAGGGGAATAACCATATAATTTACTATGCAGAGGTGAAACTTCCAGATGGTGAAGCAAGCACCTCAGTAAATCAACTCTCCTCAAAACGCAGTGACAACCCTGGCAAGATTATTAAAGCAACCATTTCAGAACCCTGGATATTTAGCTAAAGGCACACCGCAAATTAAAAGTGTTTGTCGAAGAAACCTACTGACCCTCAATGAGAGCAGTGGAGTCTATGACAGTTTAACTCGGGGATACTCCCCTCTCCCTGCCAGTTTCTTGTGTGGTCCTGTGGAGACCAGCAGCCAATTTTGACCTGACTTGCAGCTCCACAGAGAAGCTTCATTCCCAGGGTGGTGCTGACAACAATAAAAATCAGTAGCAGTTAGGGAAGGTAAATTGTGCAGGTTCCTAGGGCTGTGATGTAAGCTGGGGCTGATGGGGAACTCATGTACATCCGTGGCTGATTCATGTCATTGTATGGGAAAACCAATACAGTATTGTAAAGCAAAATAAAGTAAAAATAAAAATTAAAAACAAAAGAGTCCAGCCAAAAATTTCAAAAGATAATGTAGGGATTCACATGTCCATCGGTTCAGGTCAGTCGCTCAGTCGTGTCTGACTCTTTGCAACCCCATGAATCACAGCACGCCAGGCCTCCCTGTCCATCATCAACTCCCAGAGTTCACTCAAACTCACGTCCATCAAGTCAGTGATGCCATACAGCCATCTCATCCTCTGTCATCCCCTTCTCCTCCTGCCCCCAACCTCTCCCAGCTTCAGAGTCTTTTCCAATGACTGAAAACCTCTTACATATTGCTAGATCTGGAAATCCGTGTGCATATTCAGGGCTGTGTGAACAGTAAAGAAAGAGCACAGAGAACTGTGCTGATCCAGGAAAGCCAAAACTAAAAATTAAACAAAATTAAAGTTCATACTACAGAAATACACTGGTCAAGGAAAATTACTAAACAACACCAAAAAAACAAAATCTAATTTTCAATAATAAAAAACATAACAACAACCAGCAGAGCAGAAGGGAGGGATGACTGGATTTCAAAATTACTAAAATAATTTAGTATGCCCAGTTTTCAACAAATACTATGAGATATACAAACAAGCAGGGAAGTATAGCCTATGTATAGGAAACAAACCAATCTAAAGAAACTAACCTTGGGATACTCAGATGTTCAGCATAATAGATAGCCTGTAAATCAGCTTTTATATATATGTTCAAAGAACTAAAGGACACCAAGGTCATGTATGCACTGTTACACTTAAAATAGATAACCAACAAAAACCTATTGTATAGCACATGGAACTCTGCTCAATGTTATGGGCCAGCCTGGATGGGAGCAGGGTTTGGGGAAGAATGGATACATGAATATGTATGGCTGAGTCCCTTCACTGTTAACCTGAAACTATCACAACATTGTTAATTGGCTCTACCCCAACACAAAATGTTTTTGGTGTTAAAGTTTTTTAAAAAATTAAAAAATAAAAGTAGGGCATCAATGTCTCACAAAATAGATAACAGCAATAAAGAGAAATAACTTTTAAAAAGAACCAACTAGAAACTCTGTAGTTTAAAAGTACAGTAATTGAAATATTCAGTGTTTTTGTTTAGCCGCTAAGTCGTGTACAACTCTTTTGCAAACCCATGGGCCATAGCCCACCAGGCTCTTCTGTCCACAGGATTCCCCAGGCAAGAATACTGGAGAGGGTTGCTGTTTCCTTCTCCAGGGGATCTTCCGACCCAGGGATCAAACCCACATCTCTTGTGTCTCCTGCATTGGCAGGCAAATTCTTTACCACTGTGCTTCTGGGGATTTGCAAGATACGTGTAGAACATCATCAAATAGATCAGTGTGTGTGAAATATTAATGAGTCCTAGAAGGAGAAAGGAGAAGGCACTGGCACCCCACTCCAGTACTCTTGTATGGAAACTCCCATGGACGGAGGAGCCTGGTGGGCTGCAGTCCATGGGGTCGCAAAGAGTCAGACACGACTGAGCGACTTCACTTTCACTTTCATGCATTGGAGAAGGAAATGGCAACCCTACTCCAGTGTTCTTGCCTGGAGAATCCCAGGGACAGAGGAGCCTGGTAGGCTACTCTCTGTGGGGTCGCACAGAGTAGGACACAACTGAAGTGACTTAGCAGCAGCAGCAGCAGCAAGAGAAAAGAGATAAAGAAGAAAAATACTGAAGAATAGTAGTCAAAGCTTCTAGGGACTTCCCCGGTGGTCCAGTGAGTAAGAACCACGCAGGGGACACAGGTTCCATCCCTGATGGGAACAAAGATCCCACGTGCTGTAGAGCAACTAAGCCCATTCGCTGCAGCTACTTAGCCCACACACCACAACTCGAGAGCCTGCCACAACTGCCTGCATGCAGCAACTCCAGAGCCCATGTGCTCTGGAGTCTGAATGCCAAGGAAGAGCTCTCGCACCACAACTAAGGTCTGACACAGTCAAAAATAAACAAATATTAAAAAACCTCTATATCAAGCAAAATTATCCTTCAAAGAGGCAACTGAAGTAAAGACATTCCTGGGTAAACAAAAATGGACTAATTAATCTACAATAGACCTACTCAACAAGAAATATCAAAGGAAGGATTTCAGGAAGAAAATAAATGTTAGATGGTACTTGAATCCGTACAAAGAAAGAAAACCTGTAAAAGTAGTTACATAAGAAAATATAATAGAGAATGTGAATATATTTTTAAATAGTTCTCAGCTCACTTTAAAAGGTAGTTATTTGAAATAATAATTATAAAACTGTATTGTTGAGCTTATAAGCAAAAATTTGTAAGGTAATAATATCACAATGGGTGAAGGACAGAGCCCTATATCGGAACAAAGTTTATGTATACTTTTAAAACTAAATAAATAATAATCTGAACTATGTTGTTTTTAGGTAAGATGCATGTTTAATCCCCATGCTATAAGAAAACAAGTAAAATTAAAAAAAAGTAAATAATCCAACAAAGAAATTTAAGTGGTGCCCTAGAAAATATCTAGCAGAAAAGGAATAACACAGGAGCAAAGAAGATATAAGAAAACAAAAAGCAAAACAGGAGATGTAATTCAATCATATCAATGATTGTGTTAAAAATGCATTCGGTAGTCCAATCAAAAGGTAGAGATAGACTAAATTTTACAAAATGATTCCCCTGTAGGCTGTTAATAAGAGACAGATTTCAGATTCAAAGGCACAAATAGGTTGAAAGCAAAAAGATGAAAAAGATACACCATGCATGCATACAGAAACCAAAAGACTGCTGGAATGATTATGCTGATATTAAAAAAAAACCCACAACTTTAATATAAAAGTATTACTAGAGGCGAAAAGCACATTTTTTATAGCCATAAAACCATCAGTTCATCAGGAACATCTAAAAATTCAAAGCAGATCCGCACCTAAGGACAGAGTCCCAAAATATATGAAGCAAAAAATGACAGAACTGAAAGGAGAAATAGACATTTCAACAATAATAGTTGAAAACATTAATGCTCCTCCTCTCTCAGTAACTGATAGGGCAATTGGACAGAAATTCAGCATGGAGCCAGAAGACGGGAAGAGCACTGCTGACCAATCTGACTTCCGTGCTATTAATAGAACATTCTACCCAGCAACAGCAGAGCATGCACACCTTCTTTACAAGTGCGCCTCTGCTGTTCTCCGGGAGAGAGCACTTTCTGAGCCGTGAAAGAAGTCTAAATACACTTTAAAAGATTAAAATCATATCAAGTACGTTCTCAAAACATAACGGGAGTAAATTAGGAATTCGTTGTTCTAACTAGGACACTTATAAAAGAACTCAAGACTGATAATTACACCATGAAAACAGGCATAAATCACAACTGACTGAAGCAAATTCAGACTTGTGTCCATTCTGCTTTGGGCTGGGAATCCACTATTGAGTTCCTACAGTTCCCAATCCTTCTGCTAACCCTAACCCTACAGACTTTGTCTGCAGCACCATTTTTAGACGAGTTTGGACTGGGGCATTTCAGAAAACGTGCACCTTACTTTCAAATGAGTTAATTTTAAATTCCACTATGCCCCATTGCTATTTTAAGCCATTTAAAAAACATAATTTGAATCAGAATTTTTTTTTTTTCTTGACTCCACACAACAAAAGGTGAGAAGGTGGGCTATGGGAACTCTTTAAGAAAAGCCTGGTTATTTTCTTTTGTTGCATATAGCTACTGACTGTGTCTTGGCCTTGAGAATACCTCACATTTAAAATGGTTAATTTCTAATCTTAATTTCTTCCTGGAAGTTCCATGCTTTACTAGAAACTATACCAAATCTTCAACATCCTAAAATTTCCACATGGTAAAAAAAGAGAAGGGAAAAGAAATATTTCCCACATTTCACACCTGTTCTTTTTGCTTACAGGAGTGAGTCAATAGATCCTGATTGTATGGAGGGGTTTTCTTAGCAAAGTATTCTAACTGAAGTATCTGGGCATGAAAGAAGCAAAGGTAAGGCAAATTCTGGTCATTGGAAACCACTCTTCTGAACTCCTGAGCATTGTCTGTTACAGGAAGTAGTTTGAATATTTTTGTGACCCCTTTGACATGATTTTATATTTTTCAGCAATAAACCAGAGGAGAACACCTATAAGAGATACAGATATAGATTTATAAATATATAGATGTATGTGACTGACATACATTGGTATTGCTCACACACTGCAGGACCTGGCTAGGCAAGTTCAAAGTCTGCAGAACAGGCCGTTAGGAAGAGACCCTCAGGAGCGGGCTGGGACTCCAGGGAGGATATGCCCACAGGTGGGAATCTTTTCTCTTTCTCGGTTTCTCTCTCTCTCTCTCCAGAAAGTCTCAATCCAGTTTTCAAGGCTTTACACCTGATTAGGTGTAAGGCCCACTGAGGAAAATGTCCTTAACTTGAAGTCAATTGATTAGGGATTTTAATTATACCTACAAATTCCTTTACAACAGCACCTAGATTTATGCCTGTCTGATTAAATAATCGGGGGCAGTAGCCTAACCAAGCTGACAAATCAAAATGCCACTTACAGTCTTCCCGTCATCAACTTGGCACCTGCGTACATCTCTTATACCACATTTAATCTCCAAATAAAGACAGTAACAAAGTTGTATTTCTGCCTAAAATGATGCAACTAACCTACCTACATTTTAGTAACTTTGTTACTGTCTTTATTTGGAGATTAAATAAATATGGTTTAAAGAGATGTGTATGATACAAAAAAATCCACCTACAGAGTCTTCCCAGGTGGCACAGGAGTAAAGAATCCACCTGCAATGCAAGAGGCACAGGTTTGGTCCCTGCATCAGGAAGATCCCGGGAGGAGGAAAGGACAACCCACTCTGGTATTCTTGCTAGAGAATCTCATAACAGAGGAGCCTGGCAGGCTACAGTCCATGGGGTCACAAAGAGACAGACACGCCGGAGCACACATGTATGTAACATACCTACAACCCAAAACATGCTAACACTTTCTCCAGAAGAGAACATGGAGTCTGCGGGGGCGCTCCGCAGAAAGAGAGAGGCAGTGGATCTTCCCTCAGCAGAGCTGAGGGTTCCCGAGGAAAAGTGAGCCTGCTGTCTGCCAACCCAGCCCCTCGGCAAGCGAGAGACAATCAGACGCGACAGGGGTTCCATCTGAGCAGTTCTGCTTTATTGCCGCAAGCTCCCGGCTTATAAAGGCGGCGGGGGGGGGTTGCGAGGGACTTTCCATAGTTATACCAATCACGTTAAAGGTCAAATCGTCATGTGCCATCATTATAACAGGAGTCTATAGTGATCACGTGCTGTCTAGTGCACGGAAATCAAGAGAGCCAATCAAAAGTTTTGACAAACAACATAGACCATGCCCCTATCTCTTCTGCCAGGCGCCATATTAGTTTCCGACTGCAAAGCTAGCTCTTCTCTTTTCTAAGGTTTCCCATTTAGGGCCCCACAGAGTCTTTTGACTGCTGTTCACTTATCCTTTGGTGTCTTATAACCTAAATAATGAGACATAAAATTAACTATTACTGACATCGTTTATATTAGATAAGGGGATAATAGAGGGAAGAAAAAACAATATTTTTATATACACAAAAGCATATTTATACCAAAATAAAGAAGAAATATTCATAACTGTCAGACTGATTTTTTAAACTGGTCACATCATTATAACTAGTATTTACAAATGCCACCTTCCACTAATCATTTCATATTCACTTTACCCTCAGCAAACATTTCCGTTGGTGATGGTGTTTTGCCTGACAGGCTGACCCAGATGAATTCTGGTGAGTTTCTGCTGAATTGTTGAAGTTCTTTATCACAGAACATGAAAATACTAAAAGCCTCCTTAAGAGATCTCCTACATTCCAGACATACTCTTCCTAACCTCTGTTGTGGAGCAGCACTCCAATTTCCCTGTGGTTGTCAGGGTCAGTCACCAAGCCACCAGAGTCGATTTCTTGTTTGGCCTGTAGATTCAGAGGCCTGAGCTNTTTAAGCCCTCGAGACATTTGTATTGATTTTCTGTAGAGCAAGGCGTAAAGCTGTAGGCGGCCAACCTCCAGCCTCGCCAGCCCCTCTCATGGCTGTGCCTGTCTTAGGTTGCCCTCTTCTGAGGGTCTTAACTGTCATTGGCTATCCAACCACCTCTTGGGGGCTAGGTGGAATCTCTCTAGATGATGGGCATCTAGAACTCTTTTTATTTATATGTCTCGGTTAATCTCTTGAAGGGCTAAATTAATCCAGGGGTTTTGTGGGTGTCCAACATGGGGCTTTTCCTCCATGACCTGGGCAAGCATAACTATTTTTTGTTGTAAGTGTCTATTGCGGGCTGTGAGGTTTTTTACCTTTAACACTACAACAAGCAAAACAACAAAAACAATCAGATAGAAGGTATTTTTAAACCAGGTAAATGGACTTTGTATCCAGTCCCATAGATCCATTGCTCCCTTCTTCACCTGTTAGAGTCTCGTTTAACACTGGAAAAGCTGTCAGACAAAAGCTGGGGTATCTCACACCTCAATCTATGCACGCCAAAACACTCAACGTCTCGATCGCTCTGGCATGGAGATCAACCTGTTGTTGGAGTCCCATTATGGCGGATCTCAGGTTTTCGAGCTGGTTTGAAATCCCTGAGCAGAGGCAGTGGATATGTTGTTTATAACCTCGATGGTCTGAGCTTGTTGAACTCCTAGCACGGACGCTGACACTGTTGTACCCTCATGGTTGATACATCGCTAAACCCAGGCTTCAAAGATTCTAAAAACTGTTGCACAGCCGTGGCAATGACGAAGGTCAGCAAGGAGAGGATAGGTAATCCGACGATCACCAGGAGCAGTGTCCACCAGGGTCGCCGCATCGATGATCTGAAAGGGAAGAAAAGATCGCCTCAGGAACCTTTTGTTCTTGGGCTCAATATGTGAGTGTCTCTTTAATCTGTGTCAGATTTTGAGATTTGACCTCTCTCTTGTGGTGTAAATTTAAGATTCCTTGCTGGCACCCATATAGGGCTGGGGTCCCCAATGGGGAATATGCATCCGAATCCTCTTCCCATTGTAAGGAGTGGATCGGGCCCCTTCCACTGGCCAGTGATGGGGTCTTTCCATCTCACTTGTATTTCAGGTTTTATTTCTTGGTTAGACCAATGTTTTTGAAAACATGGTATCGGCTCATTTTTTGAAAAATTTAAAATGTTTAGAGTAAAGAGTGCCATTCCAAGTTGCTGGTGAGGGCTTATTCCCCCTTTTTGTTTTTGTAATTTAGCCTTTAAATTTTGATGGTGGTGCTCAATTATGGCTTGTCCCTGGGGGTTATGTGGGATTTCAGTGTTATGACGAATGTGCCATTGTTGGAAGAATTTCTGTAAGCTCTGGCTGATGAAGGAAGGGCCATTATCTGTTTTTATTTGATGGGGAAGGCCCAAAGTCGAAAAACATTGTAAAAAATGGTTTTGAGCATGTTTTGCTTTTTCTCCTGTGTGGGCAGTAGCCCAGCAGGCATGAGAGTAAGTGTCAATAGACACAAAAACATGCTTAAGTTTTTTAAAAGGAGAATAATGGGTCACATCAGTTTGCCACAGCACATTGGCTTTTAGCTCTCGAGGGTTTACTAATGGGGGCTGTAAAGGTGGTACTTGTAAATAAGGAAGACAGGATTTACAAGTATGTATAATTTTCTTTAATTCTCTAATAGGGATCTGTGGGAACCTTTTATGTAGCCCTTTCCAGTTTATGTGAGTAAGATCGTGAAGATCATAAGCATCTTGTAAATTACAAGCTTGGATTGTAAGGGAGGCCACTCTATTGGCCAGGGAATTTCCCATTGAAAGCAATCCAGGTAAATTTTGATGACCCCTAAGATGGTGTACATAAATGGGATTAATATGGGCTTGTATCATAAGGGGGGTAATAGGATTGTTATCTAGCCGTATGTGAGAATTTAGCAATCCTGGAAGCAAGTTTATTACATAAAGACTGTCAGAAAACAGATTCATGGGTTCAGGGACTTTTGTGAGCGCCATGACAACAGCAAATAATTCTTTAAAACTGTGCGGACCCCTCACAAGGCCCAAAATATTTTCGTATATGTTGATCTGGCCGTTGTGACTGTTGTGATGGCTGGAACACGACGGCTGCCGCACCATTCTTTCCTCCATCAGTAAAAACATTGAGGGCATCTGGCATAGGCTTACAGAGAAGTAGTTGGGGCGCCCTCCAATCTAAATGACCAAAAGAAGTAACCCATTTATGTGGCCCATAATGACAGTCAAGGATGCCTAGGTACCCTTCCAGGGCTAAAGCTATTTTCTCATTGTTTTTTTGAATCCATTTAAAATCTGATAGTCTATATGGGATAACAATCATATCGAGTTTATGCGCATAGCACTGGACTGCGATATCTCTTCCCTTTTGTATTAAGTCAGCCATTTGATCTATACAGGTATAGACTCGGGGAGTTCCTCCCAAGGAGATGTGAACCCACTGTAGAGGCTTTCCCCCCTGGACCAAGGCTGCCATAAGTAAGGACAGACTAGGCAGGGCCCACAATTGTAGACTCTCTTCAGGAGTATACCTGGTAAGCTGGGCCCCATTGAGGGCCCTTTGAATGTATTGAAAGATCTTTTTGTGGGAAGGTAGAAGGGTTATCTCATCATTGGGCTGTCTATCTTTTAATAGATCAAAGAAGGGCAAGAGTTGGCCTGTCGAAATAGGGATCCAGGGTTGTAGCCAATTTTGGGGGGACTAGGGGTCTCTTAGATGTGGTCCCCCACATCTAAGGAGAGGGCCTTGGTCATCACCTTGGTAAGGGCTTCAGTCTGAGCCTGAAGGGCAGTCGAAATAGAGCGGGTCTGATGGCTGTGTCCCTACGTCTTTGGTGGCTATAATCCATCGATCCATAGAGCGGTCTTTCTGTCCTGTGCAAGCCAACTTATGGTCTGAGTTCATCCCTTCCCAGACTAATAGCTTAACAAATTGATCTCTTAGGGGCCCTGGAGGGAATTTCCTCTGTATACTCTTTTCCACCCGATCTATGAAGGTGGAGAGGTCTTCACTATTTTTTTGAGTGATGTCCGATATAAGGGGCTCATTGGGGCCCTCCGCAAGCTTTTTCTAGGTGGCCAGGCATATGGCCCATACCTGATCTGTATAAGGAGCAGGGATGGTGGCCTGTTGAGGTCCCATACTCCATTGATCTGCCGTCCCTGACAACATCCTAAAAGTCACCGGGATAGCAGGGTTGGCAGCTTGATTTCTTTCTGCCTGAGCATGACACTCTTCCTTGAAAAAGGCACACCGCTTGATATAAGTGTTGCTGGGGAGCACTGCCTTACGTAGCATCTTCCAGTATTGGGTTGTACAAGGTTGATGAGCCAGGCCCTGGAGAATAGTTTCTGCCCATGGGGAGTTTGGGCCATCCTCTGTCACTGCCTTTTTGAGCTCTTTTAAATCACTGGCCTCCCAGGGGTACCAGGCTGCCAGCCTATTCCCCCCCAGGTTAACATTTACAGGAAAGGCTTGAGTCGGACCGATAAAGGGCAGCAGGAATCCCCAAGGGTCCCCGGGATAGGTTCTCCTTTTCCAAGGTGACCTCATTGTCTTTCCCACCCAAGGTGCTCCCAAAACTTCCTCAAATGAGGGAGGCAGGGAGGGGCACAGATCTCTCTCCTGGGCTCCCGGTCCCGAGGCATCAGAGGGGTCTCTATTCTCTTCCGCCCCTTTATCATCCCCAAAAGGCTCCCATGGCCCACTATTCGCTCTAGAGTCTTTATTCCCTACAGACTCTTTTGCTATATTTTGGTCCGACATGACTTGTTCCTCGTCGAACTTTTCCCATTGTTTTTCTGATTTTGAACTGGGGGCACCTGTATCAGTGACATGCTCCTCGCTCCATGAAAAGCAGAGCTTGAGGGTCGAAATGGTCAGACAGAACCCTAAGAGGGGCTCCTCACTGCATCGAACCTCTCGCTGCCTAGCAAGGGTTTGTACTCGATCCCAAGTGTCCCAAGAGAACAGATTGGCCGAATCAACCCAGGGGGCCAACCGTACAATGGTCCCCCAAATCTTAATGGCCTGAGTGTCAGAAATCTCAAGTCCCCTGCTTGTGAGCATATATCTCAGTGCCCTGAGTGCGGGCTCATCAGATTTCCCAATGTTATTTCCCATGCTGCCAAGAGAGAATAGAAAGAAAAGCCACTGAGGACGACCACCAAAAATCCTACTGGGAGTGGTGGCGGCCAGAAAGGTGGGCTCATGGTATGCTTTTGGAACTGTTTATGTGCCTGTGTCATTGCACGGAAGTTTTTTTGCTGGGGGTGGGCACCCTAGAGGTTTCTAGCGTTCTGTGACCCCCCCTTATCCTGTCACAGGAGTCTTTAAGTGGCAGGCACCCTAATGGCCTTTAAGTGCTTGACCCGTGCCCACAGGGAAGATTATAGGCTATGTCTTCAGTTAAGAATGTTTAAAGGAGAGTTTCACCCGGTTGGGCTCTAGTTACTGAGGCTCACTTGTTGCAGGGCCTTCAGAGTCCGCCAGAGTGTAGCCCTAGCCGGGACTCGTCAGTTGCCTCCACAACCGTTCGCCTGTTCACTGAAACTCCCGAAAAAGGAATTAAGACAGATCAGAAAAGAAGAAGAGAAGGAAAATAAGCCAGGAGAGTTTTTTGCCACTTCCCTCAAAATGGAGGGGGGCCCACCTTGAAGTCTGGCTTACCTTGGGCGATACTCCTCTGAAGGGGAACGCCGTTCTTTGACCAGCCTAGGGTCCCTCGTCGCTCCTTCTTTCAGAGCCACACCGTGTCACCACCTCCGTCCATCTGCTTCGAGCCTCATGTTGGGCGCCAGTTTCTGCGGGGGGCGCTCCACAGAGAGAGGCAATGGATCTTCCCTCAGCAGAGCTGAGGGGTCCCGAGGAAAAGTGAGCCTGCTGTCTGCCAACCCAGCCCCTCGGCGAGAGAGAGACAATCAGATGCGACAGGGGTTCCGTCTGAGCAGTTCCACTTTATTGCCGCAAGCTCCCGGCTTGCAAGTGGGGGGGGGGGCGGCGGTTGCGAGGGTCTTTCCATAGTTACACCAATCATGTTAAAGGTCAAATCGTCATGTGCCATCATTATAACAGGAGTCTATAGTGATCACGCGCTGTCTAGTGCAGGGAAATCAAGAGAGCCAATCAAAAGTTTTGACAAACAACATAGACCACGCCCCTATCTCTTCCGCCAGGTGCCATCTTAGTTTCTGACTGCAAAGCTAGCCCTTCTCTTTTCTAAGGTTTCCCATTTAGGGCCCCACAGAGTCTTTGACTACTGTTCACTTATCCTTTGGTGTCTTATAACCTAAATAATGAGACATAAAATTAACTATTACTGACATCATTTATATTAGATAAGGGGATAATAGAGGGAAGAAAAAAACAACATTTTTATATACATAAAAGCATATTTATACCAAAATAAAGAAGAAATATTCATAACTGTTAGACTGATTTTTTAAACTGGTCACATCATTATAACTAGTATTTACAAATGCCACCTTCCACTAATCATTTCATATTCACTTTACCCTCAGCAAACATTTCCGTTGGTGATGGTGTTTTGCCTGACAGGCTGACCCAGATGAATTCTGGTGAGTTTCCGCTGAATTGTTGAAGTTCTTTATCACAGAACATGAAAATATTAAAAGCCTCCTTAGGAGATCTCCTGCATTCCAGACATACTCTTCCTAACCTCTGTTGTGGAGCAGCACTCCAATTTCCCTGTGGTTGTCAGGGCCAATCACCAAGCCACCAGAGTCGATTTCTTGTTTGGCCTGCAGATTCAGAGGCCTGAGCTCCAAATGGATGGCCAGTCTTATTCTGTTTTCAGTGGAATCCTTGTCATGCCCCCAGGTGGAAGCACTCCCCTCTTTGGAACTGAGACCTCTAGACCAGCAGAATATGAGATCAAAGAGATGATGGGAACCAGAATTTTTCTAGGTATTGCCACTTGGCTGGTATCATAGGTGAGTTTTCAAAGGCTGCTATAACTAATACCATAGAGTGGGTGGTTGAAACAACAAACATTCCTTTCACAAAATTCTGGAGGATGGCAGGTCCAAGGTCAAGGCAGACCCCGTGTCTGACAAGGGCCTGGTTTCCAGTCTTCAAATGGTGGTCTTCCTATTTTATCCCCACATGGGAGAGAGCAGAGACAGAGAAAGCAAGCTCTCAGGAGTCTCTTCCTGAGGGCACTAACCCCATTGTGAGGGCTCCACACTCATGACTCGTTTCACACTCATGTGTCACACTCATGGCACAAAGGCCCGGTTTCCCAATACCATCACAGGGGGACCTTGGCATGTCAACATATACCTTTGGGAGAAACACGGATATTCAGCTGAGAACACTATTCCTCTGTTCTATCAAGAAGGCTGCTGGAGGATAAGGGAAAACATAGTAAGACCAGTGAAGTCCATGAGTTGGGCCCATTGCCACACTGTATTTGTTACGAAATGAGTTCCTTGATCAGAGCAATGGTGTGTGGTGTATGGAATAACACTGGGGTGGAAGAGGAATTCTCTAAGTCCATAGGAAGTGGTTTTGGCAGAATGGTAACTGCATAACCAGAGTAGGCATCTCTTCCAGTAAGAGTGAAGTCACACCCCTTTTGTGATGGAAGCACTCAAGTTTAACTGTCTGGCCACCAGGTAGCTGGCTGCTCACTGCGAGGAACCATGCCATTCTGGGGCCTCAGCACTGCTTTCTGCCGCTGGCAGACTGGCCCTCAGCAGGGGCCGTAGCCAGGCCAGCTGAACTGAGGGAAGTCCGCATTGCTAGGCCGAGGCAAAAACTCAGTCCCTGCTACCATGGCACTTTGCTCATGAGGCCCACTGGGCTATGACAGGGTGGAGAAAGAGGCTGACTAGCATCCCAAGCATGGGCCAAACTGTCTAGTTAACTATTAAACCTCATCTCTGCTGAAGTCATTTGTTGGGGAGCATTCACAAAGGACACATCTTCCTTCTGTGCACACAGAAAGGCCTCTCCACATATTCCGTCCTCAGGCTGCCCATTCACCATCATTCCTGTTCTCTCCAAGGCTTTGGCCATCCAGCCACACCACTGGCCAAAGCCCATGACAAAGAATAGACTCATACCTCTAGACCTCTTTCCGTCTAGGCGAAACGGACGAGACATACCGTTTGAAGTCCTGTCGAGTCAAAGGATCCCCCTTCTCCTTGTGCTTCAGGGGTGTCCCAGAGAGCGGTTATAGTGCTTCTGCTCTCTGCTTTCAGGTGCTGTCTGCACAGTGTGCAGAACCACCTGGAAACTAGGCTGGGGTCATTTTCCTTCCAACAGTTTGCAGGAATTGCCCAGGAGGCCGCAGCTGCGGCAGAGAGGCAGAATGTAATGTAGCAAGAGCAGGCCCATGGCATTTGAGTCACCCCTTCTTCTGGAAGGGAAAGGTGATCAA
>SJYQ01002335.1:294713-305389 GCA_006410935.1 Redunca redunca | reverse complement strand
CCCGCGTGGGCCCCGCGGAGGCGCGCGCAGACCCGCCGGCCGTCGGGGGCGCGGCCGCTGCCCGAGTCCGCACTTGTCCCGCCGCAGAGGCCCGGCGCCGTCGGAGGCAGCGAGGGCCAGGAGAAGCCGCGGAGCGGAGGCCCGCGCCCCGCAGGGAGCCTCGCTCGGCCTGGGGCCGCCGACCCCGCGCCCCCTTCCGCGGCGGCATGGCCCCGAAGCTGCTGCTGCTCCTCTGCCTGCTCTCCGGCTTGCACGCGCGGTGAGTGGCGCCCGGGGTGCGGAGCCTGGCGGGCGGGCGGCGGCGCGCTCTCCGTCGGTCCCCAGTGCCCGGCGCGCCCGGCCATCGTCGTCTGGGCTGCGGCGTCTCCCGCCGGGGCCGAGCGGGCTGGAGACGGGGAGTCGCAGGCGCTTTACCTGTCCCGTCTCCCTCGGCCACGGCCGTCTGCCTCTCCGGGCTAGGCGACCGCAGCCTTCTCTGCAGCCTGAAGCGCGGGGACTCCAAGACTAACGGGCTCTTCTCCTGAACCTTGTAAGGTCTGGTGGGTTTAAGGGATTTCGAAGCCCAGCATCACTGGGGGAAGCCGGTGTCTACCTCTTTATCTCGCTCCTCCCCCTCCCCCAAGTGTTTCAGGGTTCCGCGCGCGCCCCCGGGCGCGCGAATACACACACACAGACACCAACATTCTGTATGTCACACACACACACACACACACACCAACGTTCTGTATCGTTTCCCTCCTTGAAATCTCCCGGGACCCCTGGAGTCAGGTTTAAACCGGTGTTTATGAGGAGTAGCAGGGCTGGAGACAGACGGAGGAGGATGGGGGCATGCTGGGCAGCCAGGAGCTCTGCTTCTTGGAAAGGATTCCCCTCCCAGGTTCTGTGAACACATGCACGCTACACATAAGCACCCCTTCCGTATGAGCTATTTTCACATGCATCAGCATGCACAAACCTCCCCGTATGAAGCAAGCATACTGAAGTTGATAATGAGGTTTCTACCTAATGCCTGTGGGAAATTACCTTACCATAGACACCCTTACCCTTCCTCCCAGCACACCAACCAGCTGATGGGAGCTTAAAAGTAATTCAGGAGGAGATGAAGATGGCTCATGAGGATGTAAGGACAGTGGGACCAGAAGGGTTAAACCCTGTTACTGTAAATATAAATGGAGATTTTGGGTTTGGTTCCTTTAATTCTGTCTCGGATTTGATCTCTGGTCAAGAGCCTAGAGACTGCCCTGTGCTTTAAAAATTAGAGCAGCTCCCTTCCTTCTGCTCCCCTCAGGACCCCACGAATCTCCAAGCACCTCAACTCCCCAGACACTTTGGATACCCTCTTCGCTTCCTAGGTCGGGGAGCTTGAGAGCCCTCCTGTGGGTCATAAACTCTGCAGGTGTCAGCGTGCAGTGCTGGGAGGTCTTGCGTGTTCATTCAGATTCGTGGAGTACTGAGGAACTTGTTCCGTCCTGCCTGACTTTTGTGACTCCATGGACAGTAGCTCAGTGGGCTCTGTCTGTCCATGGGGTTTCCTAGGCAGGTATATTAAAGTGGGTTGCCATTTCCTTCTCCTCGGGATCTCCCAGAACCAAAGATTGAACCTGCCTCTCTTTCATTGGCAGGTGGGTTCGTTACCACTGAGCCACTGAGGGAAGCCCCCTG
Source organism: Redunca redunca (assembly GCA_006410935.1). Lineage (NCBI taxonomy): Eukaryota > Metazoa > Chordata > Mammalia > Artiodactyla > Bovidae > Redunca > Redunca redunca. The sequence continues at coordinate 303,727 of SJYQ01002335.1, read as the reverse complement.
AGGAACTAGGAAGGCACATTAACAAATCCTACAAGATGTGAATTTGGAAGGGTCATAGTTCTCCCTTCCTCCCTTTGACAGACTGTGAGGAAGAGAGTCCTGTTCCTCCCTGCCACAAACCGCTGGTCTTTGCAAAGAGTTGAGAGTAAGAAAGGTGGATTGTATGTGCTGGGGAAGGCAGACTCACTGGAAAAATCTCTCAGCCAGGCAGCACACTCCTTGGTCCTTCAACTGAAGTTGCTTCCTGTCTAGGGAACGAGCTGGGAAGGAAACGGAAGTGTGCTCTCCGAGGCTGACCCTGCTTGGATATATCTCTGTTTAGAAACAAACAATACCAGGCGTAATGTAGATGTCCCAGGTCATATCTCAATCTGAGGTTATGTCTAATTGAATTTCCTACTGCTACTGACTGGATGAAGTGACCTGCAGTTGAGGGTTAGAAAATCAACTGTTTAGATCTTTAGATTCTTAACATGTTAGAAGGAAATCTGCTTATTGTTCTCATTACTTGATGTACTTAGTAGGAAGATACCTGGGTGTATGACATGAAGCACTCAGGTGTCTAGGGGTTCCTAAAGACACATACTGTCTCTGGGTATTCTTCATTCTTCCATTTTGCCAAAGCAGATGTAACAACTTTAGTACCTTCTTTGTCGGGGTTGATTCCATGGCCTTGATAATAGAAGTTGCATATCAGTTGAAAACAATCCAAGTTTTAAACTGTTATTGCTTTATGCCTCTTCTTTGAAAGTATCTTTGCTCTTTAAATGGGTTACAGACATGTGAAGTAATCCAGTGACCAGCATCACCTTTCAAGTGTTAGTCACTCAGTCGTGTCTGACTCTTTGTGACCCCTTGGACTGAAGCCCACCAGGCTCCTCTTCTCTATGGAATTCTCTAGGCAAGAATACTGGAGTGGGTTGCCTTTCCCTTCTCCAGGGGATCTCTCTGACCCATGGATGGAACCTGTGTCTCCCGCATTGCAGGCAGATTCTTTACCATCTGAGCCACCAGGGAAGCCCTCACTGTTCAAAACTGTTACTAATTCTGAGAGAGTTCTCATTTGTGCTCTGGCCTGCCTTCCTGGTGTTGAAAAGCTCCAGAGAAGATTCTGACACTTGTACTGTGTGGTGATAGGTTGGCAGCTCTGTGGAGAGCAATGCACCCCATTCTGACACCCTTGGGAGAGCTTATTCTACATTAAAAACACTAAGTCACACCTGGGGCTTAGTGACACCTTAACTGAATGCCTAAGTGCCGGCTGAAGTTTAGGAGCTCTTTTTTATGTTTACGGATACATCCAGCTTTGTCTCTGCCCTTGCAGTTGAAGAGAAGGTGTTAGACATGAAAATACCATCTGAGGGCTTATCTGTAAGTTTATCGCCGATTTGTTTTTAAGAAAACGCTAATGATGGCATTTAGGATCCAACAATCCTGATAACAGAACATTCGTGAATATTATATATAACTGACTTGGAATTTAGAAAAACAGAACATTTTTGTTTTATTCATATTCTGATGAGTCCTTGAGATGAGACTGGGTTCTCTACAAAGGGAAGCTTTTCTGTAGGGCTGGTGGTCTGGCCCTAGTGCTGAGAAGCTTTGATTTCCTTTTCTGAAGTCCTGCACAAACTGATGAGGCTTCAGGGTTGGGAGGAGCCCAGTGTTGGCCCAGAGCATCTCAGCCTGTGCCTGCCTGCTCTCCCCACAACCCAGCCACAGAACTGCAGGTGCCCCATTCCACCTTCTGAAGGGGAAGGTGCTGAAGAAGATGTTGCTGTTGTCCTTTTCTTTGTCTCCCCCTTCACCTACCCTGAACCAGGAATCTTATGCAATTTCAGGAAAACACCCATCACCACTTCACCGCTAGAGGGAGAATTAGTCACATTATAATACCTGTTATTGAAGTAGCTCAAAGTATTTTTCAGAAACTAATGCTATGCACAGGAGAAGGCAATGGCACCCCACTCCCGTACTCTTGCCTGGAAAATCCCATGGACAGAGGAGCCTGGAAGGCTGCAGTCAGTCCATGGGGTCGTGGAGGGTTGGACACGACTGAGCAACTTCACTTTTACTTTTCACTTTCATGCATTGGAGAAGGAAATGGCAACCCACTCCAGTGTTCTTGCCTGGAGAATCCCAGGGACGGGGGAGCCTGGTGGGCTGCCGTCTATGGGGTCGCACAGAGTTGGACACGACTGAAGCAACGCAGCAGCAGAAGCAATGCTGTGCATACAGAGAAATGATGAAGAATTAGTGTGCTTCTGTGTACATGTGAGTGTTGGGGCAAGAGAAGATGCAGAGCGTGGAAAGCATGGTCCGGTCTGTACTAGTAATCTGTCTCTGGGGGAGGGCAGGAGGGGAAAGAGAGAGACCCCAGAGGGGCAGAGGGCTGCACTGTGGGCGAGTTGGAAGTAGTCCTGAGGGTGCTGCACGTGATCCTGCCCAGGTGAGCCATCACTCTGCCCACAGTGTCCCGAGTGCCTTTGCTGTGGACTGAGCTGCCAGGCCTGTGGGTGGTGGTTGGCTCCCAGCAATCCATGTCCTTCTTCAACCCACTTCTTTTAAAGATGATAAAATTAATATTCTTGATAAATAAAATATTCTTCTGTAACATTTTAGATTTGATAATGTTATTTATAAATGTAAAAAGTCTTATCAGTAATTAAAGCATATCACTTCTTGAATATCAGTCCCAAGTTTTTAAGTTCATATTGATGGTGAATATTCAGTGCAAAAAATCCATGGCAATTTATAGTTCCTGTGGAATATATATATATATTCTAAGCTTTCTGTCAAGAAATAGAATTACAGTTTAATATTGTTATTATCATTTAGTCACTGAGTTGTGTCCAACTCTTTGTGACCACATGAACTTTAAGCTACCAGGCTCCTCTGTGGGATTTTTCCAGGCAAGAGTACTGGTGTGGGTTGTCATTTCCTTCTCCAGGGGATCTTAGCCAAGGGAAAATTTAAATGAATTCAATCTTCAAGATATAGTATATATGCCATATACTATTATCAAAACTTCCTGTACGTGTATATATTCATACAGAACTAGGCTGATAACTGCTCTGATCTATGTTAAAGCTAGTTAACACGCATTAAAAGACTCATGTACATACCATATGACATATACATAAGATTTTACAGATGTTATATATTATAATTATGTTATTATATTATGTTGTTGTTGTTTAGTTGCTAAGTTGTGTCCAACTCTTTTGCAACCCCATGGACTGTAGCCTGCCAGGCTCTTCTGTGCGTGGGATTCCCCAGGCAAGAACACTGGAATGAGTTGCCATTTCCATCTCCAGGGTATCTTCTCAACCCAGGGATCCAACCCGTGTTTCTGCGTTAGAAGGAAGGTTCTTTACCACTAAGCTACCAGGGAAACCTACAGATAATTTATACTGAAAATTTACATCCAGACATCTTGGAACGTAAAGTCAGGAGGGTCTTAGGAAACATTACTATGAACAAAGCCAGTGGAGGTGATGGAATTCCAGCTAAACTATTTCAAATCCTAAAAGGTGATGCTGTTACAGTGCTGCTCAATATGCCAACAAATTTGGAAAACCTAACAGTGGCCACAGGACTGGAAAAGGTCAGTTTTCATTCCAATCCCAAAGAAGGGCAATGCCAAATACCAAACTACTGCACAATCGTACTCATTTCACATGCTAGCAAGGTAATGTTCAAAATCCTTCAAGCTAGGCTTCAACAGTACAAGAACCAAGAACAGATACACAAGCTGAATTTAGAAAAGGCAGAGGAAGCAGAGATTAAATTGTGCACATCTGTTGGATCATAAAAAAAGCAAGCGAATTCCAGAAAACATCTGCTTCATTGACTATGCTAAAGCCTTCTGACTGTGGATCACAACAAACTATGGAAAATTCTTAAAGTGATGGGAATACCATACCACCTTACTTGTCCCCTGAGAAACCTGTATGCAGGTCAAGAAGCAATAGTCAGAACCGGATATGGAAAAACAGACTGGTCAAAACTGGGAAAGGAGTACATTTAAGACTGTACATTGTCACCCTGCTTATTTAACTTATATTCAGAATGTGTGTGTGTGTGTGTGTGTGTGTGTGTGTGGTTAGTTGCTCAGTCATGTGTGACTCTTTGTGGCACCCCATCAGGCTCCTCTGTCCATAGAATTCTCCAGGCAAGAATACTGGAGTTGGTTGCCATTTCCTTCTCCAATATGCAGAGTTCATCATGTGAAATGCCAAGCTGGATGAATCTCAAGCTGGCATCAAGACTGCTGGGAGAAATATCAGTAAATTCAGATATGTAGATGATACCACCCAAAGGGCAGAAAGTGAAAAGGAACTAAAGAGCCTTTTGATGAAGGTGAAAGCAGAGAATGTAAAAGCTGGATTAAAAATCAATGTGCAAAAAACGAGGATCATGGAATCCAGTCCCATCACTTCATGGCAAATAGATCGGGAGAAAAGGAAACAGTGACAAATTTTATTTTCTTGGGCTCCAAAATCACTGCAGACAGTGACTGCAGCCATGAAATTAAAAGATGCTTGCTTCTTGGAATAAAAGCTATGAATAACCTAGACAGCATATTAAAAAGCAGAGATGTCACTTTGCTGATGAAGGTTTGTATAGTCAAAAATATGGTTTCTGCAGTAGTCATGTATGGATTGGAGAGCTGGACTATAAAGAAGGCTGAGAGCTGAAGAACTGATGCTTTTGAATTGTGGTGGATAAGACTCTTGAGAGTTCCATGGACATCAAGGAGCTCAAACCATTCAATCCTAAGGGAAATCAACCCCGAATGTTCATTGGAGACTTTGGCCATCTGATGAAAAGAGCCAGTTCTTTGGAAAAGACCCCGACGTTGGGAAAGATTGTGGGCAGGAGGAGAAGGGGGCAACAGTGGATGAGGTAGTTGGATAGAATCATCAACTCAATGGACATGAGTTTGAACAAACTCCAGGAGACAGTGAAGGACAGGGAAGCCTGGTATGGTGCAGTCCATGGGGCCACAGATAGTTGGACACGACTGAGCGAGTGAACACTGACAAAAATTAACATAAAAATATATGTCCCAGAAGCCAACTGCCTTGTGAGGTTGTTGCCTTTTTGTGTCCCATCTGGAAAGCTAAACAGAAATGAACTTATACTTATTCAGGACAAATAAACCTCAATGCAATTTTATTTTCTATTTTGTTATCTTTTGTGAGGGAAGATATGTCATTATGGTGCACACACTGACAAGCCATGAAGGAAGAAGTTTGCTTGTTTGTTTTTTTTTGTTTTGTTTGTTTGACAGGCTTTTTTGCATTGGTAAATGGCAGGCCTCCTGAAAGTGCTGCTTTGAAGAGGAGACTCTCCAGTTTTCAAGCCCAAATTGCTGTGCTGCTGAGATGGCCTCACTCACTAAAGAAACTACCTTGTCATTTTGAGGCCTTTCCATTCAAGTACACCTGGGAGAGGTGGCTGTCAGGCTCAGCCCTTCTTGGGACAGATTCTGATGCTCAGCATTCATTTGGATTCATCTATTAAAGGGCCAAATGCTAAAGACATGTTAGAAAGATTTTAATTTTTGTAATACCAGACCACCTTACTTGCCTCCTGAGAAACCTGTATGTAAGTCAAGAAGCAACAGTAAGAAAAGGGCATGGAACTCTGGACTGGTTGAAAATTGAGAAAGGAATACGTCAAGGCTGTATATTGTCAACCTACTTATTTAACTTATATGCAGAGTACATCATGAGAAACGCTGGGCTGGATGAAGCATAAGCTGGAATCAAGATTGCCAGGAGAAATATCAATAGCCTCAGATATGCAGATGACACCACCCTTATGGCAGAAAGAGAAGAGGAACTAAAGAGCTCTTGATGAAGGCTAAAAAGGAGAGTGAAAAAGCTGGCTTAAAACTTAACATTCAAAAAGACGATCATGGCATCACTCCATGGCAAATAGATGAGGAGAGAATGGAAACAGTGAGAGACTTTATTTTCCTGGACTCCGAAGTCACCACAGGTGATGACTGCAGCCATGAAATTGAAAGAGACTTGCTCCTTGGAAGAAAAGCTGTGACAAACCTAGACAGCATATTAAAAAGCAGAGACATTACTTTGCCAACGAAGGCCATATAGTCAAAGCTATGATTTTCCCAGTAGTCATGTATAGGTGTGAGAGTTGGAACGTAAAGAAGGCTGAGTGCCAATGAATTGATGCTTTTGAACTGTGGTGTTAGAGAAGACTCTTGAGATTCCCTTGGACTGCAAGGAGATCCAACCAGTCCATCCTAAAGGAAATCAATCCTGAATATGATGCTGAAGTTGAAGCTCCAATACTTTGGCCACCTGATGTGAAGAGCTGACTCATTAGAAAAGACCTTGATGGTGGGAAAGATTGAAGGCAGGAGGTGAAGGGGATGACAGAGGATGAGATGGTTGGATGACATCACTGACTCAATGGATATGAGTTTGAGTAAGCTTTGGGAGATGGTGAAGGACAGGGAAGCCTGGTGGGCTGCAGTCCATGGGGTCGCAAAGAGTCGGACTGTACGAGGTGAATCAGTTTGTGTGGTAGGAGGTATGTGAAATCACCAGAGAGTATTTACCAATCAATATCTCCTCCTTGGCACCCCACATGGGTGCTGGCCAAGGATATCACCTCCTTATGTCCCTATGTCTGCCTAGACCAAAGGTGCTCCATGAGAAGCACAGAGTCAGACTCAACTATTTTCAGTGAGTGCATTCTGCAGAAGCTGTTCACCTTAAGCTGAAATGAGGTCTTGGCAATAAGAAGTGGAAGCTGCAAGTTGTTGTTGCCTTGACCTTCAGAAGATCTCAAGGTTGATATAAGGAAGGCTGACTCTCTGCTTGTTCCCCTTCATGTATTGGATTACTTATTACGATGTCTATGATTTAACATGGACTTGGAATTTTTTTATGACATTTAATGAAAGGATCATGTTATGTTAATAGCACTGGCAGTCTTATTGGATTCTTTTTTGTGTGGTTTGTTTTACTTTTAAGATTTTAGAGGTAATTTTTTGAATGGACTGAGTGTACTGGCGATTTTCTACCTATTTCAGTGGTGCTTGGGCGGGCCAACGCTTAAGACATTTCCTGGAATCATTGCTACAACTTACATGTCACACTTTGTGCTGAAATTACAGGACCAGGAAGGTGGAAGAAGATGAATATGAAGATTCATCATCAAACCAAAAGTGGGTCTTGGCTCCGAAATCCCAAGACACAGATGTGACTCTTATTCTCAACAAGTTGCTAAGAGAATATGATAAGAAGCTGAGGCCAGATATTGGAAGTGAGTGATGTTTGCTATTTTAGTAGGAAACATAGTGTAATATATTTTTAAAGTTTTAATTGTAAATAATTATGAATTTGCAGGTAGTTGCAAAGGTAGTGCAGAGTCATGCAATTCATGGGTGTTGAACTGAGAGTTGACATTGGCAGAGTGTGTGTACATGGCTCCACGTTGTCTTGTCACGTGTGGATCTGTGTAATGATACCATAATTGAGATGCAGAATGGTTTCATCACCATGAAGTTTCCCTTCCTGCAATTGCTTTAGAGTCTCATCTGTTTCGCTCCTCCACAATTTCTAACCTGTCAACCACTAATTTAGTCTTTATTTCTATGATTTTGTCATTTTGAGAATGGAGTCTATGTGCAGTCATTTAGTACATGACTTTTTGAGGTTGGCTTTTCTTTCCTCAGCAAAGTGATTTTGGGATCCATTCAAGTTGTTGCGTGTATCAATAGTTTGTTTTACTTATGGCTAAGTAATCTTCCATGCTATGGATGGACCATAGTTTGTTTAATGTTTATTGAGGAACATATTGGTTATTCCCAGTTTTTGTCTATTACAAATAAAATGACTGTGTGCATTAGTAAGCACACAGTTTTTGTTTTTTCCCAATCTATGTGTTACTTTTTCACTTCCAATGTATATTTTGAAATATAAACTCTATGAATTTTAATATAGTTGAATATAATAATCATTTCTTTAAAATATTATCTGCACTGATAACATGAAAATATTTTCTTATGCTTCAGAAGCTTTATTGTTTGTTTATTTTATTTGGAGGCTAATGACTTTACAATATTGTAGTGGTTTTGCCATACATTACACTAATCAGCCATGAGTGTACATGTGTTCCCCATCCTAAACCCCCCTCCCACCTCCCTCCCCATCCCATCCCTCAGGGTCATCCCAGTGCACCAGCCCTGAGTACCCTTTTTCATGCATTGAACCTGGACTGGCGATCTATTTCACATATGATAATATGCATGTTTCAATGCTATTCTCTCAAATCATCCCACCCTCGCCTTCTCCCACAGAGTCCAAAAGACTGTTCTATACATCTGTGTCTCTTTTGCTGTCTTACATATAGGGTTATTGTTACCATCTTTCTAAATTCCATATATATGCTTTAATATACTGTATTGGTATTTTTTTTCTGGCTTACTTCACTCTGTATAATAGTCTCCAATTTCATCCACCTTATTAGAACTGATGCATTCTTTTTAATAGCTGAATAATATTCCATTGTGTATATGTACCACAGCTTTCTTATCCACTTTTCTGCTGATGGACATCTAGGTTGCTTCCATGTCCTGGCTATTATAAACAGTGCTGCGATGAACACTGGGGTACTTGTGTCTCTTTCAATTCTGGTTTCCTCGGTGTGTATGCCCAGCAGTGGGATTGCTGGGTCCTATGGCAGTTCTATTTGCAGTTTTTTAAGGAATCTCCACACTGTTCTCCATAGTGGCTGTACTAGTTTGCATTCCCACCAACAGTGTAAGAGGATTCCCTTTTCTCTGCACCCTCTCTAACATTTATTGTTTGTAGATTTTTGGATCGCAGCCATTCTGACTGGCGTGAAATGGTACCTCATTGTGGTTTTGATTTGCATTTCTCTGATAATGAGTGATGTTGAGCATCTTTTCATATGTTTGTTAGCCACCTGTATGTCTTCTTTGGAGAAATGTCTGTTTAGTTCTTTGGCCC
>SJYQ01002335.1:264765-291336 GCA_006410935.1 Redunca redunca | reverse complement strand
TTCAGTTCAGTTCAGTTCAGTCACTCAGTCGTGTCCGACTCTTTGCGACCCCATGAATCGCAGCACGCCAGGCCTCCCTGTTCATCACCATCTCCCGGAGTTCACTCAGACTCACGTCCATCGGGACGTGTGATGCCATCCAGCCATCTCATCCTCTGTCGTCCCCTTCTCCTCCTGCCCCCAATCCCTCCCAGCATCAGAGTCTTTTCCAATGAGTCAAGTCTTTGCATGAGGTGGCCAAAGTACTGGAATTTCAACTTTAGCATCATTCCTTCCAAAGAAATCCCAGGGCTGATCTCCTTCAGAATGGACTGGTTGGATATCCTTGAGCTATCTTATCTATAGGTGCAAAAAAAAAATATCTCCTGTTAAGCCTTTTTATCAGTTTGGGAAGAATCGACATCTTTATTGTGTTGAGTATTTTAATCTATAAACATGGTATATCTTTCTGTTTATTTAGATCTTGTTTATTTTCTTACATTCAATGTTTTTCAGTTTTTAGTATACAAGTTCTAAAAATATCTTGTTAGATTTTCACCTAAGTGTTTCACAGTGTTGGAGTGCTTGTAAATAGTACTATATTTTAAAATTTATTTTTCCCTGTGTTCATTGCTAGTATACAGAAATATGGTTACCTTATATAAGTTAATGTTGTGTCCTCTGATTTGCCAAACTCACTTACTAATTTTAATTTTTTATGATAGGTTCCTTGAGAATTTCTGTGTACATCATCATATCATCTGCAAATGAGACCTATTTCTTGCTTTCCAGTCTGTATGCCTCTTATTACTGGTCTTCTTGCCTTATTTCACTGGCTAGCACTTCCAGTGCTACAGGAATAGTGGTAGTATGAGTGGACATCTTGCTTTGTTCCAGATATTAGAGGAAAAGTATTCAGTCTTCACTATTAAGTGTGATGTTAGCTAAATATATTTTATGTATATTCTTCACTAAGTTGAGAAAGTTCCCTCTATTTCTAATTTTCTGAAATAATTTTTTTAAAATCAGGAATGGGTGTTGAACTTTGCCAAATACATTTTCTGCATTAATTGATAGGCAATATGCTTTTTTTTTAGGCAGCTAATACAGCAAGTCCCCTACCTATAAACAAGTTTCATTCTGAGAGTGTGTTCATAAGCCCAGTTTGTTCATAAGTACAGCAGTGTTAGCTTAGGTTCCCAACTAACACAGTTGGCTATATACTATTGTACTGTAATAGATTTATAATACTTTTCACACAAATAATACATAAAAAACAAACACAGACACAAATAAAACAATTTTAATCTTACACTACAGTACCTTGAAAAGCACAATAGCTCAGTACGACAGGTGGCATACAGGGTATGACATCGAGTGAACAGGCAAGAAAACATTACTGACAGGAGGAGTGTGAGAAGCGGGGAAACCATAGAACTGAAAGATCGTTAGCAACAGAAGATGGAGAGCAAGCTGCAACTTCACGTATGCCTAATGTTGATGGAACACACACTTGCGTTTTTGAAAGTTCGCAATTTGAAGGTTTATATGTAGGGGTCCTGCTGTATGGTGAATTACATTGGTTGGTTTTCAAATATTGAACCAGCCTTGCATCCCTAGGATAAACCCCACCTAGTTATCAGGTTTAAGAATAAATATTTTTTAAAAACTCTTTTTATATGTTGCTGTATTCTATTTGCTAATCCTTTATAATCCTTACAATATCGTGGGACCAACAATAATGTTCCTTGCTTCTTTCCTGGTACTGGTAATTTGTGTTGTCATTTTTTTCTTTGTCTGGAGGTTGGTTCCACTGACCTTTTTGAAGAACCAACTTTTGTTTCATTATTTTTCTATTTTCAGTTTTATTACATTTTGCTTTTAATCTTTATTATTTACTTTCTTATTCTTGGTTGGATTTATTTTGCTCTTCTTTGAGGTAGCATTTAGACTCTCAACTTGAGACTTCTAATGTAAGCATTTAGTGCTCTAAGTTGCCTGCTCTGTACTATTTTAGCTGTATCTCACAGATTTTGATGTTTGTGTTTTCATTTTCATTCAGTTCAATGTAGTTTTGACTACCCCTGAGATTTTTTTCCCCTTTAGTTGATGTACTATTTAGAAGTATATTTTTTATTTCCAAATGTCTAGAAGTTTTTCTGTTATCTATTACTAATTTTTAGCTTAATTCCATTGTGGTTATAGAACATGCTCTTTATAAGTTCAAAAATTTTTACAGTTTGTTGCTATTTAATTTATGACCTGGGATATGTTTTTTGTGACTGTTCCTTGGGTGCTTGTAAAGAATTTGTATTCTTCTGTTACTGGAGGAATTGAATCTTGTTGTTTAATGGTTTTATTGAGTTTTATATCTTTGCCAATTTTCTGTCTAGTTTTTCTATCATTTTTTTTTGATTTAACAATTGATAGATTAAAAAAGACCAAGACAAGAATAGTGTTCTTGGCCAGGAGAGAGATGCATGCCTGTTGATGGTGATGGTCAGAATGCTGAGGTTGTTGTGAACACATTTTTCATAGAGTGCATCTGGACTATGGCCTGTTTCCCTCTTCTTGGAGCTCAGTTTTACTTAGAGCTCTGCAGCTTGCCAGCCCTCATGCTACCCTAGCTGCTCTCCCTGTGTTTTTCCAGATTAGAGGCTTACTCTCCAGTTTATCTGTATCAGGACATAGGATTACACCAGACCCACCCAGTAAGCATAGAATTTCAAAATCCTTATGTTGTAATGTGCAGGGGTCTTGGAGATGCATGTCCTGTGCAGTCTGGGAGCTGTCTTACTACCTTCCTGTGTCTCAGTTGCCTCTTCCATATGATGAAGCAGGGGAACAAAATACTCTTAAACTTCCTTCTTGTTTTAAGGTATTTATTTAGTGAGCAGTACATCAGATTACTATTGCACGGGTTCATAAATTCAGTTGTGACCACAATTTTCCCATCATAATTATGTAAAAGGCCCACTCAGTATGGAAAAGTGAGGTCGCTCAGTCATGTCCGACTCTTTGCGACCCCATGGACTGTAGCCCACCAGGCTCCTCTGTCCATGAGATTCTCCAGGCAAGAATACTGGAGTGGGTTGCCATTTCCTTCTCTGGGGGATCTTCCCGACCCAGGGATCAAACCCAGGTCTCCTGCATTGCAGGCAGATGCTTTAACCTCTGAGCCACCAAGGAAGCCCAGTATGGAAAGTGTGCAGCAATTATGCATTTATATGGAAAGGGAAGACTGAGAAAATGTTACTAATTTCCTCATTAATTTTCAAACTGTGCTTGACCTTAGCACAAAGATAAATAAGACTCACCCTTTGCCCTTCTGGGTAAGTTTAGTCCAATTGGTCCTTTGCTTATCTTGTGCTAGAACTCAGCAAAGGGCCTTCCATATATGGTGTTATTCATTACCACATTCATCATCTGAGAGGGAAAGTTGGACATGGGTAGAAAGTGGGTGAGTTTGGCATCCAACCCAGATCTCTCTGACTGTAGTTAGATCACTGCTGTATTTATAGAAAATGCAAGGCAAGCCCATTCAAAATTGGATTCCCCATTACACACTCATATGACAACACTTTGAAGGGGATATACTAAGACTTTGTCATGTGCAGCAAGCAAGCAGGAATCTCAATTAAAAGATTTCATTTTTCCTTTATTACATAAGGAATCATGAATTTTCCAAATGAAACAGCATAATGAAAAGAACAGATATTTCTTTTTTTAGAAGGCAGCTCTTCTAAAGCCTCATGTCACTTGGTCCTTGGAAGTCATCTTCATATATGGGAAGAGCTCTGTGGTTTTTGCATGAAAAAGGTTTAAAAAACAACTAAATATAAAACTATATAGCAGATGCTCTTCTTTGGTTTCATGACTTGAAAGTTCACCATGTGCACTGTCATGGCCCTGGGGCAGCAGAGTGACCTGAGGATCTCTGGGTTCCTGAGGACTCCTCTTCCTGTCTCATGTAAATGCTAAATAACATCTGAATGGCAGAATCCAGCAACTTGCTGATACTCAGTAACTTCCCAGGGACACAATTCCCCTGTAACTCTTCGGTATCTAAAAGATACCGAATTAGACACCTTTTTAATTCATGGTTTAGAAGGGCTCTAAGGGATAATTTACTGCAAATATATGAATTTCTTTTCTCTTCATACGATTTTTATTCACATGTAGAATATTTTATTTGTTGTAGCCATTGTGTCTCCTTATCAAGGTGTAGTCAGTTTAATCCGTGCAGTGTTGTGTGTGGATTTATCAGTTATTTGTTGTAATTACCAGTTTATTTGCTCCCCTTCCTTATCAGTCCTGCTGCCCTCAGCCAGCCAGCCCACACTTTCTGGGCATCCACTCTGCACGTAGCCCTGGCCTGTGGACAGGTGGGGAACTGCCCTGACACTGCCTTCACTCAGGTTCTTCTGAGTGGGAGGGGGAGAAGAAGGGGTTCTCAGGTAGCATCTAGGATTGGTAATGTTCCCACTTTGGAGTAAAGCAGGCCTGTTAAGGCTCTCCCTGGCTTAAGCTCCTTGAAAACGCCACTTGTTTGTAGGATAAAGTCTAAGCACCTTCAGATGACAGAGAGAAGTAAGCCTCTCTCTGGCCCTTGCCTCCACTCTGATGTGTCACACCTAGCCTCCCGTCTTCTTCATCTCCGTTCTCGCTCCAGCCTGTGATCCCCTTACCTGCTCTCCTGTTTCCTGTGTGGGGCACATTCCCGCCTCCTTTCCAGCCTTCATGTTTTCATCCATGGCCTACACCCCCTCACCTCCCTGCCAGGCTGGACCAAGTGTTTCTCCTTTGATTCTAGCATCAGTTTTTCATCTTTTCCATGGGATTAATAAATTTTGAAGGACTGTCCTGAGGATGGCGTAATGTGGTATAACTGTGAAACACTTTCTGTAACATTTTTGTGTACTTTTCACAAGTCTGCAGCTGAGAACTGTTCCCTAGGACAGAGTTCCTAATTCCTAACTTTAGATGTGTTGGTTTATTTTGCCATCTCCCAGCATACATAGTCCAACTGCATCAACAAAGATATAACATCAGGAAAAATAATGGCTCAACAGTAAATAGAATCACAGAGGCTCATTTATGTTACATACAAGTAACATGTCCACGTTACTATAATTAGTTTTCGTAATACAAATACAATAGTTTTCATAATACAAATTGTGATCCTTGTGTTTTAAAAATACTGTTTTCCCAACTATTGTCTTTCCTCACTTCTCTAAATTATGGATGTATCTGTTTTAGTTCCACATCTTTAACTATCCATCACTCTAAGTAATACTTCAGCTGTGTCCTTTGCTAGTTCAGGGCTATGCAGGGTGTCATTTATCTCGGCAACAAATCTTGTCATGTGGGCTCAATAAGGCTGGAGGAGGATAAACCTTTTAATAAGACAGTTGTGAAAAAGAAGGTTTAATGACCTGAGTAAAATTTTCCCCCTTCAGGGTTTCAAGAAATTTGAGGCAGTCTCCTGAAAATAGATTATTATAGTGTCTTGCCGCTCACACTGGTTGCTGAACCCAGGGTGGATAAGGTGCAACCGAGGAAGCTGGAAGAAGACTCAAGGAGCTGTGGGGACTGCAGACATGTTCATTCTCTCTGGGCAGCAGCAGCCAGGAGTCTCCAAAGACTACTTAAATACTAAGGTGGACAAAAGTGACCCATGGCCAAGTGGGCACACGGGCACGGTTCTACTAAGGTCAGCAGTGTCATTGTTTACAAGACGTAAGGTATGAGGCCATGAGAGAGTGGGGCATGAGAGCCTGACTGAGGCAATGTTGTCAGTTAATTTCTCCATATATAGAATACAAATTCCCTCCCTGTCCATAATCTGTCCATCTATGCAAAATGCAGTCAATGTTGGGAAAAATAGAACTGCCTTTGAAAGGGGAATGAACACAATGAAGACATGCACTGTGCATCGAGATGACCCACAGGCTCATTTCATTCAGGCAGAACAATTGAAAATTCTCCTCTTGGCTGTGTCCATAGCCAGAAGGATTTATTTTTGTCCCTCTTCTTCAGGTGTTTGCACATCTGGATTTCTTTGCCAGGCTTTCCTAAAGCTTATTTTCTGAGTTTAATGAGAACTTCTAAATGTGGATCGAGGAGCATCTAGTGTGAGAGGAAGCTGATGACATGGGTGAGGACGTGCCTCCGTGGGGGAAGACAGGCCCCCAGCTGCTCCTGGTCAGGGGTGCCCGTGGGCCCCACTGGAGTCAGAGCTGGAGAGCAGACACCACTGGCCTTTCTTTCCTTCAGGCTTGTGGGGTGGCTGTGGCAGCCTGGCACCGACTCAGGCGCTGCCGTGACCCAGGCAGACTGTGTGGAGCCCTGTATGAGGAGCTGCTGCCCTTGCTGGAGTCATGTTCTCAGTAATGTAGGAAGAAGGGAAATTACTAAATGATGGGGATATGATCCCCCATGGGACAGCAGTTGGTTCTGTTGCAGAATATCTGTGTTAAAAAACAAAAATAAATCATGTGGACTTTAAAGTATAATTTTTAAAGCAAACCTTAGCATGGTGTTCTTTAATCATCTTTCAGTGAAAAATTATGAGCATTACTGTGTTACTGTAGAAATATGAATTGAATACTTAGAGACCACCATTGGTCACACACATGTGTGATATCTCTGAGACAGGCCTGGCTCAGCCCACGGAAAGCCAGAGGAAGTTCCCATCTCTTCCTCCCCCTGGTTCCTGGGTTGTGTAAATGTGACAACTCCTGCCAGGCCCTGCCAAGGCTTTGAGATTGATCACTGAATTTCAGAGAATTTTGAAATGTTCGGTTCAGTCGCTCAGTCACGTCCAACTGTTTGTGACCCCATGGACTGCAACACGCCAGGCCTCCCTGTCCATCACCAACTCCCAGAGTCTGCCCAAACCCATGTCCATTGTGTCAGTGATGCCATCCAACCATCTCATCCTCCATCATCCCCTTCTCCTCCTGCCCTCAATCTTTCCCAGCATCAGGGTCTTTTCCAAAGAGTCAGCTCTTTGCATCAGGTGGCCAAAATATTGGAATTTCAGCTTCAACATCAGTCCTTCCAATGAATATTCAGGACTGATTTCCTTTAGGATGGACTGGTTGGCTCTCCTTGCAGTCCATGGGACCCTCAAGAGTCTTCTCCAGCACTACCATAGTTCAAAAGCATCAATGTTCGGTGCTCAGCTTTCTTCACAGTCCAACTCTCACATCCATACATGACCAGTGGAAAAACCATAGCCTTGACTAGACAGCCCTTTGTCAGCAAAATAATGTCTCTTGCTTTTTAATATGCTGTCTAGATTGGTCATAACTTTCCTTCCAAGGAGTAAGTGTCTTTTAAATTTCATGGCTGCAATCACCATCTGCAGTGATTTTGGAGCCCCGCAAAATAAAATCTGACACTGTTTCCACTGCTTCCCCATCTGTTTCCCATGAAGTGATAAAGTCAGCAACTGTTTCTACTGTTTCCCCATCTATTTGCCATGAAGTAATGGTCCCATCACTTCGTGGGAAATAGATGGGGAAACAGTGGAAACAGTGTCAGACTTTATTTTTTGGGGCTCCAAAATCACTGCAGATGGTGACTGCCGCCATGAAATTAAAAGACACTTACTCCTTGGATGAAAAGTTATGACCAACCTAGATAGCATATTGAAAAGCAGAGACATTACTTTGCCAACAAAGGTCCATCTAGTCAAGGCTGTGGTTTTTAAAGTGGTCATGTATGGATGTGAGAGTTAGACTGTGAAGAAGGCCGAGCATCGAAGAATTGATGCGTTTGAACTGTGGTGTTGGAGAAGACTCTTGAGAGTCCCTTGGACTGCAAGGAGATCCAACCAGTCCATTCTGAAGGAGATCAGCCCTGGGATTTCTTTGGAAGGAAAGTCACTTTGGCCACCTCATGTGAAGAGTTGACTCATTGGAAAAGACTCTGATGCTGGGAAGGATTGGGGGCAGGAGGAGAAGGGGACGACAGAGGATGAGATGGCTGGATGGCATCACTAACTTGATGGATGTGAGTCTGAGTGAACTCCAGGAGTTGGTGATGGACAGGGAGGCCTGGCGTACTGTGATTCATGGGGTCGCAAAGAGTCGGACACGACTGAGCAACTGAACTGAATGAGACCAGATGCCGTGATCTTCATTTTCTGAATGTTGAGCTTTAAGCCAACTTTTTCACTCTCCTCTTTCACTTTCATCAAGAGGCTCTTTAGTTCTTCTTCACTTTCTGCCATAAGGGTGGTGTCATCTGCTTATCTGAGGTTATTGAGATTTCTCCTGGCAATCTTGATTCCAGCTTGTGCTTCTTCCAGCCCAGCGTTTCTCATGATGTATTCTGCATATAAATTAAATAAGTAGGGTGACAATATACAGCCTTGATGTACTCCTTTTCCTATTTGGAACCAGTCTGTTGTTCCATGTCCAGTTCTAACTATTGCTTCCTGACCTGCATACAGATTTCTCAAGAGGCAAGTCAGGTGGTCCGGTATTCCCATCTCTTTCAGAATTTTCCACAGTTTATTGTGATCCACACAGTCAAAGGCTTTGACATAGTCAAATGTGTGAAGAAAATGTGTGAAAGGCCATACAAAAATTAAATATTTAGGAGTTATGATTTATATTGGTTCTATAGAATTGTCCCTCATCCTGATGGGTTTTATATTTTAAGAAATTCAGAGGAATGAAGTACAAAGATTGATGGGCTGGTGCTCGTAGAGGCAGAGGGAGTTGGAGGTGGGGTGGGGAATACTTTGAGGTCCCTAAAGCATAGCACACTGGTAGGTAGTTCACTGTCTAACTGCCTCACCGGGGCACTGATTTTTGGATGACTGCTCTGAATAACTCAAGCCAAACTGTCTTTTTCCTTTCTTGCGGCACAGCAGATGACTGTCTCAATTGAACATTTAGGTTAGCCTGGGTATTCCTCACCTAAAAAAGCACAGCATACTCTACAGACTGGTGAGTTGTCATTTCCGAGCAATTACTGTATATCCAGAAAATAATTCGAGTGTATTCACTCCCCTCTCAGCACAGATGTGGGAGGAGAGGAAGCAGGCACTCTTAATTGCTGTGCTTGAAGCAAGAGCTATTACTGTAGCCTTAGCCAGCTCTCACTCACAGAGTTAATTCAAATGCATAATGGAGGTGGAGAACAAGGTTTCTGGAGAAATTATACCTGTCATCTCCTTGAGAGACTGTTTAGGCATCAGGAGGATGCTGAGTGAAGGGCCATTACCTCAGACCAACGCATTCTGGTAGGCGACCTTTCCCTGTGTGATCCCCCACCTTCACACACATACCTCACCCCCGTGGCACGCTTACCTAAGGCTTCATTCTGTGTAAGACAAGACCGGATGCATGCAGTTTGGTAAAAATGCTTTTTACTAGGCTGTTTTTTTTCTTATAGAGAACACATAATGAGGTTTTAATGTATAAGTATTTCATTTTTCTCATGTGTAATTTGGAAAATAACTCAGGTCACGTGTCCCTAGGAATAATCTAGTGATTGCACTTGATTTGAATATGCAGTTCAGCTTATAGACTAACAGATTATTTATTTCTTATGTTTATTCATTACTACTGCAGGAGTTGAGCAGATTAGCTTCATGTAGATTAGAGAGTATTTGAGTGAGAAAAAATCTGAATTCAGTGGGTTCTTCTACCAGTTACCGGCAGATTCCCTGAACTCACTGATAGAGCTTTCCATCTCTAAATGGAATAATTAAAATGACATCCACGTCCTGTTGTAAGAGTTGTAGCCTGTAAGTCCTGGCCGGTAGAGAGAACAGAAAGTAACCGGTGCCTTGTGTCCCTAAACCCACACGCTGTCTCGAGTGCAGTTTCAGCTTGGTTTGTGAGCTCCACTGTCGCGACAGTCTGTCTTAGACTTCTGTTGAGTATCAGCAGTGCCTCATTCTGTAGCTAATATCCTGATCCAAAGATCTCACAGGCACTCTTATAAAGTATTATTGAGTGATGCCGATGAGGTCATTAACCTATTAATTCACATTTGCGGGCAGATGCAGATGTGGTAGTCACAGTTTTCAGGCTGATCCCCTTTGCCTGTCTCACTCTCTGCTTGCCCTGCTCCTTTCACTCTGGCAACCGCTGCTCTGTTCTCTGTGTCTGTGTGTGTGTGTTTGTGTTGTTTAGTCTGATAATTTATTTTTTCTTTTTTATTATGGTTTATTACTGGACATTGAATATAGTTTCCTATTCTATACAGTAGGACCTTGTTGTTTATTTTATATACAGTACTATTTATCTGCTAATCTCAAACTCCAGATTTACTCCTTTTCCACCCCCTTTTGCCTTTGGTGACAGTAAGTTTGTTTTCTGTGTCTGTGAGTCTGTCTATCTTTTGTCAATAAGTTCGTTTGTATCGTATTTTAGATTGCGCATGTGTGTGGAATCCTGTGATATTTGTCTTTCTGTCTGACTTGTTTCACTTGGTGTGATAACCTCCAGGTCTGTCTGTGTTATTGTAGCACATTGCATGATTTTTGTGGTTGAGTAATATTCTTTTGTATATCTGTCCCACGTATTTGTCCATTCATCTGGCAGTGGACATTTAGTGCCTTGGCTGTTTGTAGATAGTGCTGCTGTGAGCACTAGGCTGCATGTATCTTTTTGAATTAGAGTTTTCTTCCGATATATGCCCAGAGTTAGGATTGCTGGATTTTATGGCAACTCTAGTTTTTTAAGGTATCTCCATATTGTTTTTCATAGTGGCTGCACCAATTTACATTCTAACCGATGGTGTAAGAGGAGTCCCTTTTCTCCACACTCTCCAGGATTTATTATTTGTAGATTTTATGTTGACGGCCATTCTGATAGATGTAAGGGAATACCTCATTGTAATTTTGATTTTCATTTCTCTAAGAATTAGCCATGTTGAGCATCTTTTCATGGGCCTGTTGGTCATCTTTGTATCTTCTTTGGAGAAATATCTATTTAGGTGTTCTGCCTATTTTTTCATTGTTGTTTTTTTTTTTTAATGCTATTGATTGTGTGAACTGTTTGAATATTTTAGAAATTAATCCTTTGTTGGTCACAGTGTTTGCAAATATTTTTTTTCCCATTCTGGTTACCTTATCATTTTTTTAAAATAGCTTCCTTTGCTGTGCAAAGGATTAAAAGTTTTATCAGGTCTCATTTGTTTATTTTTGCTTTTATTTTACTGCCTTGAGAAGCTGATCTAAGAAAGCATTGCTGCAACTTATATCAGAGAATGTTCTGTGTGTGTTCTCTTCTCGAAGTTTAATGATGTCATATCTTATATCTATATAAATTTTTAAGCCATTTTGAGTTGATTTTTGCATATGTATGAAGCGTTCTAACTTCACTGATTTATATGTGGCTTTCAAGCTTTCCTGACACCACTTACTGAAGAGACTGTCTTTTCTCCATTGTATATTCTTGCCTTCTTTGTTGAAGATTGACTGTAGGTGTGAGTTTATTTCTGGCATTTGTTTTAAAAATTACAATAATGACTGAAATCATACAGCATTTGTCTGTCTGTCTGACTTATTTCACTACGCAGAATACCCTCAAGGTCCATCCATGGTGTCACACATGGAAAGGTTTCATCTGTTATTTTGGCTATGGCCTGCAGCTTGTGGGATTTCAGTTCTCTGACCAGGGATTGAACTTGGGTCTGCAGCAGTGAGAGCACATTGTCCTAACCACTGGGCTGCCAGAGAATTCCCAGATTTCATCATTTTTTAAGGCTGAGTAGTATTGCATTGTGTGTATGTATATATGTATGTATCCATCTGTATGCACATGCTGTATCTTCTTTATCCACCTATCTGTTGATGAGCACTTGTTTCCATATCTTGGCTACTGTAAACAATGCTGCAGTGAACATAGGGCACACAGTTTTGAATGAGTGCTTTTTGTGTTCTTTGGATATATACTTAAGAATGGGATATCATCATCATATGGTAGTTCTATTCTTAGTTTTTTGAGGAATTTCCATACTGTTTTCCATAGTGGCTACACCAGTTTACATCCCCACCAACACTTTTCTCCATGTCCTTGCAAGCATTTGTTATTTCTTGCCTAATGATAATGGTCAGTCTAACCATCTAACCTGCATGAGGTGATATCTTCTTGTGGTTTTGATTTGTATTTCCCTATTAATTTATGATGTTGAAAATCATGTTGGCCACCTGTATGTCTTCTTTGGAAAAAATGTTTATTCAGTTCCTCTGCTCATATTTTAATCAAGTTGTTTTTGAATTGTATGAGTTCTTTATATATTTCAGATATTAACACCTTATTCGATATATGATTTGGAAATATCTTCCTATTCACTTGTCTTTTTGTTTTGTTGATTATTCCCTGTGCTGTGCTTTTTTAGTTTGATGTAGTTCCATTTGTTTATTTTTGCTTTTGTTTCCCTTGCCTGAGGAGGCATATCTTGAAAGATATTACTGAGAATGATGTCAAAGAGCATACCGCCTATGCTTTCTTCTAGTTTTATTATTTCAGGTCTTCCTTTTAATTCTTTAATTCATTTTGAGTTGATCTCTGTGTATGGTGTGAAATAGTGGTCTCAGTCCATTTTTTTTTTTTTTGCATGTAGCTCTCTGGTTTTCCCAACACTATTTATTGAAGAGATTATCTTTTTCCATTGTATGTTGTTTGCTACTTTGTTGTAAATTAGTTATCCATATATGCCTGGGTTATTTCTGGGCTCTCAGTTCTGTTCTATAGATAGTTTATCTGTTTTCCTGCCAATACCATACTGTTTAGATTATGATAACTTTGTAATATAGTTGGAAAACAGGGAGTGTGATAGCGCCAGCTATATTCTTTTTTCTCAGAATTTCTTTGGTTATTCAGAATTTCTTGTATTTCCATGCAATTTTAGAATTGTTTATTCTAACTTTGTGAAAAATGCCATTGATATTTTGATAGGACTTGCATTAGGTCTGCAGATTACTTTAGGTGTATAGACATTTTAGTTATGTTAATTCTTCAAATCCATGGGCATGAAATATCTCTCCATTTATTTGTGATGTTTCAGTTTCATTAAACAGTGTCTTAGTTTTCAGTGTTTAGGTCTTTCACTTTCTGTGTTAAATTTCTTTGTATTTTATTCTGTCATGATTGTAAATGGTATTGCTTTCTTAATTTCTCCTTCTCATTGTTAGCATATAGAAATAAGACAGATTTTTATATATTGATCTAGTGCCCTGCAACTTTACTGTATTTATTATCTCAGTTTTTTGGTGGAGTCTTTGAGATTTCCTATATATAAATTCATGTCATCTACAAATAGTGAGATTTACTATTCCTTTAGAATTTGGATGCCTTTTTTTCTTTTTCTTGCATAATTTCTCTGACGGAGTTACTACATTACATTGAGTAAGAGTGGCAAGAGTGGACATCCTTGTCCTTTTTCTGATTTTAAAGGGATAGCTCTCAGTTTTCACTATTGAGTGTGGTGTTAGCTGTGGTTTGTCATTGTATGGCTTTTACTATGTTGAAGCTCATTCATTTTATACCCATTTTATTGAGGATTTTTATCACAAATGGATGTTGAGTTTTGCCAGACACTTTTCCTGTATCTACGGAGATGATCATCACGTTTTTAGCCTTCATTTTTTTTCGTGTGGTGTATCACACTGGTATCTGGATGTTGAACCACCTTTGCATTCCTGAAGTAAATTTCACCTCATCATAGTGTAAGATCATTTTACTGCATTGTTGTATTCTATCTGTTAATATTCTGTTGAGGATTTTTGCATCTGTGTTCATCAGAGATACTGGCTTGTAATTTCCTTTTTTAGTTGTCTGTGTCTGGTTTTGGTATCAGGGTAATATTGGCTTTGTAGAATAAGTTAGCATGTATTCCCTGTTCTTCAATTTTGGGGAAGAATTTGAGAACAATAGGTGTCAAATCTTCCTTGAATGTTTTTTAGAATTCACCTGTGGATCTTATGGTCCTGGACTTTTGTTTTTGGAGGAGGTTTTTGATAACTGTTTCAGAGTTTTTGCTAGTGATCAAACTATTCAGATTTTCTATTTCTTCATGATTCAGTCTTAGAAGGTTGTGTCATTCTAAGAATTTGTCCATTTCTCCTAGGTTGTTTAATTTTTTGGCATGTAGCTGTTTATAATATTCTTTTATAGTTTTCTGTATTTGATATCTGTTGTTTCTTTTTTTTTCATTTGTGGTTTTATTAGAGCCTTGCCTCCTTTTTTGTTACTGAGTCTAGCTAAAGGTTTGTCAGTTTTGTTTGCCATTTCAAAGAATCAGCTAGCTCTTCATTTCATAGATCTTGTCTGTTGTCTTTTTAGATTGTGTTTCATTTATTTCTGCTCTGATCTTTATTATTTTCTTCCTTCTGCTCACTCTGGGCTTCCATTCATTCTTATTTTTCTAGCTCCTTTAGGTGAAAGGGTAAATTGTTTATTTGAGGTTTTTCTTGTTACTTGAGATAGGTCTGTACTGCTATAAACCTGACTCTTAATACTCTTTTGTTGCATCCTGTAAATATGTTTTCCATTTTCACTTGTCTTCAAGTATTTTAAATTTCTCCTTTGATTTCTTCATTGATGCAATAGTTGTTCAGTAGTATGTTGTTCACTCTCCACATATTTGTGACTTTTTCAGCTTTCTTCTTATAGTTGATTTCTAGTTTTATACCATTGTGATTAGAAAGATGTTTGAAATGATTTTATTCTCTTTAAATTGATTGAGGCTTGTTTGATGTCTTAACATATCTATTTTTGAGGAAGTTCCGTGTGAACTTGAGAAGAATGTGTATTCTTTTGCTTTTGGATGGAATGTTTTGTACAAATCTATCAAATTCGTCTGGCCTAATGTTTCATGTCAGGCCGCCGCTTCCTTGTTGATTTTCTGTCTGGATGATCTACCCATTGGTGGGGTGTTAAAGTTGTGCTGCAGTTGGCTTTCCCGTTTGTGTCTGTTAGTAAGTACTTTATATATTTTGGTGCTCTTATGTTAGTTGCATTTATATTAATAGCTATTAAGTCTTCTTGATGAATTGTCCTCTTTATAATTGTATACGGTATCTCTTTGTCTCTTGTTAGCTTTTTTGGCTTAAAGTCTATCTTGTCTGATTTGAGTATAGCTACCCTTCTTGCTTTTGGCTGCAATTTACTTGGAGTATCATTTTACATGCCTTTACTTTGAACCTGCTGTATAAGGGGTCTCCGACGTCACAGGCTGGTTGGGGTGGGAGATGGGGGTGGGAGGAGCTGGGTCTAATTTGCCTCTGCCATGTCTGGTGGTGTCAGGTTTATGGGCGCCCCCATTGCACTGGTGTGGCCTGGTGTGTTTGCAGAGGTACCTTTATTGAATTGTGAGTGTCTTATTGGTTGTAGATTGAAGAAGAAAGACAAAGAGCACATCTCATTACATATACCATGATGCTGATGTAACTCCCAATTTGCTCTATCTTTAGTTTCTTAAAACAGAAGTTGACACCATTGCTTTAATATCCTCTTTCCAATTTTAGTGTTTAGTGCTATAAATTTCCTCCTAATTACTACTATAGCAGCATCTCAGGGATTTCAATATTTTTATTTCATTTACATTCAGTAAAAAAAACAAAAACCTATTAATTCCCATTTTGATTTTTCCTGTGGAAAATGGTGAAGGAAAGGACTGCATGCTGCAGTCCGTGGAGTTGCAAAGAGTTGGATATGACTGAGTGACCGAACAACAACAACAACGTTTTTCCTTTGATCCATAGGTGGTGTTCATTTAGATGTGTAGTATTCATTTTTCAAACACTTTAGATTATTCCAGATACCTTTAAGATATTGATTTATAATTTATTATCACTGGGTCCCTGAACATACTTTGTATAACTTGGATTCATTTATATTTGAGACTTGTTTTATAGCTCAGAGTATGATCTATATTGATGTACACTTGGAAAGAATGTATATTCTGCTGTTGTCAGATGGAGTGTTCTTTAATTCAGTTAAGTGAATGAAGTTGGTTGAGACTTTTGTAAAATCCTGCTTGCTGATTTTTTTAAAACTATTTTTATCAATACTGAGAGTAGATGATCAAAGTCTCTGGCAGTAACTATGGATCTGTTGATTTTGTTTTTTAGTTCTGGAAGTGTCTGAATCATTCATTTTTAAATACTGGTATTAAGGGTAAGAGCATTTAGGATATTTATGTCTTCTTGATAAACTTAACAATTTATCTTTAAAAAATTTTTTAAATTTATTTATTTTAATTGGGGTCTAATTACTGTGCAATTTAGAAGATGAATATCTTTATACTTGGCAATATTGTTTGCTGTGAAATCTACTTTGATATTAAAAACATTCAGCTTTGATATTAGACATTCAGCTTTGTTTTGAGTAGTGTTAGCATGGCATATGTCTTTCTGTCATTTTACTTTTATTTTTCTTAGAATTCTGAGGGAGTGAACTTTAAGTTTTTATTTTATTTTTTACTTAACAATACTGTATTGGTTTTGCCATACATTGACATGAATCTGCCATGGGTGTACATGAGTTCCCAATCCTGAACCCCCCTCCCTCCTCCCTCCCCATATCATCTCTCTGGGTCATCCCAGTGCACCAGCCCCAAGCATCCTGTATCCTGTATCGAACCTAGACTGGCGATTCGTTTCTTACATGATAGTATACGTGTTTCAATGCCATTCTCCCAAATCATTCTACCCTCTCCCTCTCCCACAGAGTCCAGAAGTCTGTTCTATACATCTGTGTCTCTTTTGCTGTCTCACATACAGGGTTATCATTAACATCTTTCTAAATTCCATATATTTGTGTTATTATACTGTATTGGTGTTTTTCTTTCTGGCTTACTTCACTCTATATAATCGGCTCCAGTATCATCCACCTCATTAGAACTGATTCAAATGTATTCTTTTTAATGGCTGAGTAATACTCCATTGTGTATATGTACCACAGCTTTCTTATCCATTCGTCTGCTGATGGACATCTAGGTTGCTTCCATGTCCTGGCTATAATAAACAGTGCTGTGATGAACATTGGGGTACACATGTCTCTTTCAATTCTCATTTCTTCGGTGTGTATGCCCAGCAGTGGGATTGTCATTTTACTTTTAACCTGTATTTGTCATTGGGTTAAAAGTGTGCTTCTTGTAGGTACCATGTAGGTGGGTCTTGCTTTTTTAATCCAATCTAATAATATTTCCTTTTTACTAAACTTCTAATTTGACATTGGAGTATAGCAGAAAGTGAAGAGGAACTAAAAAGCCTCTTGGTGAAAGTAAAAGAGGAAAGTGAAAAAGTTGGCTTAAAGCTCGACATTCAGAAAACGAAGATCATGGCATCTTGTCCCATCACTTCATGGGAAATAGCTGGGGAAAGTGTCAGACTTTAGTTTTTGAGCTCCAAAATCACTGCCGATGGTGATTGCAGCCATGAAATTAAAAGACACTTACTCCTTGGAAGGAAAGTTATGACCAACCTAGATAGCATATTCAAAAGTAGAGACATTACTTTGTCAACAAAGGTCTGTCTAGTCAAGGCTGTGGCTTTTCCAGTGGTCATGTATGGGTGTGAGAATTGGACTACAAAGAAAGCTGAGCGCTGAAGAAGCGATGCTTTTGAACTGTGGTGTTGGAGAAGACTCTTGAGAGTCCCTTGGACTGCAAAGAGATCCAACCAGTCCATCCTAAAGGAGATCAGCCCTGCGTGTTCATTGGAAGGACTGATGCTGAAGCTGAAACTCCAGCACTTTGGCCACCTCATGTGAAGAGTTGACTCATTGGAAAAGACTCTGATGCTGGGAGGGATTGGGGGCAGGAGGAGAAGGGGACGACAGAGGATGAGATGGCTGGATGGCATCATCGACTCGATGGACATGGGTTTGGGCCGACTCTGGGAGTTGGTGATGGACAGGGAGGCCTGGCATGCTGCAATTAATGGGATCTCAAAAAGTCAGACATGACTGAGCAACTGAACTGAACTGAATTGATAGCTGATTAGGACTGATTGACAATGCTGTGATAGTTTCGGAGCAACTCAGCCAACATTTAAATGTATCCATTCTCCTCCAAACTCCCCTGACGTTCAGTGTCACATAACAATGAGTACAGTGCCCCTTGTTGATAATGTTTTAAATATAGTAATATATACATGTCAGTTGCAAACTCCCTATCTATCTCTTCCCCCCGGTAACAATAAGTTCATTCTCTAAGTTTGTTTCTGCTTTGTAAATAAGTTCATTTCTATTATTTCCTTTTGAAAGTGAAAATGAAAGTCGCTCAGTTGTGTCCAACTCGTTGCGACCCCATGGACTTTACAGGCATGGAATTCTCCAGGCCAGAATACTGGGTAGCCTTTCCCTTCTCCAGGGGATCTTCCCAACTCAGGGATTGAACCCAGGTCTCCCACATTGCAGGTGGATTCTTTACCAGCTGAGCCACCAGGGAAGCCCAAGAATACTGGAGTGAGTAGCCTATCCCTTCTCCAGTGGATCTTCCTGACCCAGGAATTGAACTGGAGTCTCCTGCATTGCTGGTGGATTCTTTACCAACTGAGCTGTGAGGGAAGCACTATTTCTTTTCAGATTCCCCATATAAGGAATATCATATGATATTTTTCTTCCTCTGAGTTCACTCAGTATGACAATCTCTAGGTCCATCCATGTTGCTGCAAATGGCATTATTTCATTCTTTTATGGCTGAGTAATATTCCATTATATATATATACATACCATATCTTCTTTATCCATTCCTCTGTCAATGGACATTTACCTCACTTCCATGTTTTGAGTATTGTAAACAGTGTTACAGTGAACACTGGGGTGCATGTATTCTTTCAGACCACCATTTTTTTCTCTGTATACATGCCCAGGAGTGGGATTGCAGGGTCAAATGGTAGCTCTCTTTTTAATTTTTTAAAGAATTTCCAGAATATTGGAAATGAAAGCAAAAATAAACAAATGGGACCTAATTAAACTTAAAAGCTTCTGCACAACAAAGGAAACTATAAGCAAGGTGAAAACACAGCCTTCAGAATGGGAGAAAATAATAGCAAATGAAGCAACTGACAAACAGCTAATCTCAAAAATATACAAGCAACTCCTGCAGCTCAATTCCAGAAAAATAAACGTTCCAATTAAAAAATGGGCCAAAGAACTAAACAGACATTTCTCCAAAGAAGACATACAGATGGCTAACAAATACATGAAAAGATGCTCAACATCACTCATTATCAGAGAAATGCAAATCAAAACCACAATGAGGTACCATTTCATGCCAGTCAGAATGACTGCTATTCAAAAGTCTCAAGCAATAAATGCTGAAGACGGTGTGAAGAAAAGGGAACCCTCTTACACTGTTGGTGGGAATGCAAACTAGTACAGCCACTGTGGAGAACAGTGTGGAGATTCCTTAAAAAAAACTGGAAATAGAACTGCCTTATGACCCAGAAATCCCACTGCTGGGCACACGCACCGAGGAAACCAGAATTGAGAGACACATGTACCCCAATGTTTGTCGCAGCACTGTTTATAGTATCCAGGACATGGAAGCAACCTAGATGTCCATCAGCAGATGAATGGATAAGAAAGCTGTGGTACATATACACAATGGAGTATTACTCAGCCATTAAGAAGAATACATTTGAATCAGTTCTAATGAGGTGGATGAAACTGGAGCTGATTATATAGAGTGAAGTAATCCAGAAAGAAAAACACCAATACAGTATAATAAAGCATATATATGGAATTTAGAAAGATGGTAATGATAACCCTATATGTGAGACAGCAAAAGAGACACAGATGTATAGAACAGTCTTTTGGACTCTGTGGGAGAGGGCAAGGGTGGGATGATTTGGGAGAATGGCACTGAAACATGTATAATATCATATATGAAACGAATCGCCAGTCCAGGTTTGATGCATGATACTGGATGCTTGGGGCTGGTGCACTGGGATGACCCAGAGGGATGGTACAGGGAGGGAGGAGAGAGGGGGGTCGAGGATGGGGAACACATGTATACCTGTGGCAGATTCATGTTGATGTGTGGCAAAACCAATACAATATTGTAAAGTAATTAACCTCCAATTAAAATAAATAAATTTATATTTAAAAAATAAAAATAAATAAATTAAAAAAAGAACTTCAATACTGTTATCCACCATGGCTGTACCAATTTAAATTCCCACCAACAGTGTATGAGGGTTTCCTTCTCTCCACAACCTCTCTAGCATTTATTGGTTTTGGATTTTTTTATAATAGTCATTTTGGCTGGTTATATCTCACTATAGTTTTGGTTTGCATTTTTCTAATAATTAGTTATGTTAAACATATTTTCATGTGCCTTTTGGCCTCATATATGTCTTCTGTGAAGAAATGTCTAGGTCTTATGCCCATTTATTAAAAATTGGATTGTTTTAGTGATATTTAACTTCATGAACTGTTTGTAAATTTTGGAGACCAATTCCTTGTCGGTCACATCATTTGCAAATATTTTCTCCCAGTGTGTGTGTTGTCTTTTCGTTTTCTTTATGTTTTCCTTTAGTGTACAAAAACTTTTGAGTTTTATTAGGTACCATTTGTGTATTTTTGTTTTTATTTTCATTATTCTATGAATTGAAAAAGATATAGCTACAATTTATGTCAGAGTGTTCTGCCTATGTTTTCCTCTAGGAGTTTTATACTGTCCAGTGTCCCATGTAGCTCTTTAATTCATTTTGAGCTTATTTTTGTATGGTGTTAAAGAATGATCTAATTTTATTATTTCTTACATGTAGCTGTCCAGTTTTCCCAGCACAATTTGTTGAAGAGAGTGTCTTTCCACATTGTGTAGTCATACCCCCTTTGTTATAAATTGACCCTTTTGTTGTTGTTTAGTTGGTAAGTCATGTCTCATTTGCAACCCCATGGACTCTAGCCTGCAAGGCTCCTCTGTCCATGAGATTTCCTAGGGAAGAACACTGGAGTGTGTTGCCCTTTCCTCCTCTGGGGGATCTTCCCAACAGAGAGATTGAGCTTATAGCTCCTGCACTGGCAGGAGGGGTCTTTACCACTGAGTCACCAGGGAAGCCCCAAATTGACTATAGGTACATGGATTTATTTCTGTGCTTTCTAACCTGTTCCACTGATGTATATTTCTGTGTTTGTGCCAGGGCCATCTTATTTTGATGATTGTAGCTTTGTAGTATAGTCTGGATTCATAGAACCTGATTCCTCCAGCTCCATGTTTCTTTCTCAAGATTACTCTTGCTATTTGAGGTCTTTGGTGTCTCCATAAAAATTTTAAGTGTTTTTGCTCTAGTTCTGTGAAAAATGCCATTGGTAATTTGATAAGGATTGAAATGAATTATAGTTTATTATTTAGCCTGCATGGGTTTGTGTTTTCATATAGGTTTTTTTTTCTTGTAGTTTATTCCTAATCTTATAGCATTGTGATTAGAAAATGGGCTTGATATGATTTCAGCTTTCTTAAATTTACCAAGGCTCATTCTGATGCCCAGCATGTTGACAATTCTGAAGAATGTTCTGAGTGCACTTTAGAAGAATGTGTATGTTGCTGCTTTTGGATGGAATGTTCTATAATGTCAAGTCCATCTGGTCTAATGGGTCATTTAAAGCCTGTTTCCTTATTGATTTTTTTCTCTCTGGATGACCTGTCCATTGATGAATTGGGGCATTAAAGTCCCTCATTGTTATTGTATAGTAACACAAGCTGATTCCTCCTTGCTTTCTTCCTTTATGGCTTTTAATATTTGTTTATATATTGAGGTGCTTCTGTGTTAGTTGCACATGTAATTACAGTTGTTATATCTTCTTGGATTGATTCCTTGATCATTATGTAGTGTTCTTCTTTGTCTCTCATAAAAGTCTGTTTTAAAGTCTATTTTTTTTCCTGATATGAATATTTCTACTTTGGCTTTCCTTTTATTTCCATTTGTGTGGAATACCTTCTTCCATCCCTTCATTTTAAGTCTGTTCGTGTCCATTAAGTCGGAGATGGGTTTCTTGAAGACAGCATGTATATGCATGTTCTTTTTGTATCCACTCAACCAGTCTTGCCTTTTGGTTGGCCTGTTTAATCCATTTACATTTAAGGTATTTATCAATATATCCCAATATGTGTATTCCCTTTGCTATTTAAAAAATTGATTTGGGTTTGTTTTTGTATGTCTTTTATTCCCCTTACTCTTTTGTTCTCCTCTCTTGTGTTTTGATGACCATCTTTAGTGTGTCTTTGGTTTCCCTTTTCTTTTGTGTGTGTATGTATTGTAGTTTTGAGGTTTGCTATTTCCATGAGGTTTTGATATAGTAGTCTATATATGTTAAAGATATTTTTAAAGTTACTAGTCTCTTTCCAGCCTAGAGGAGTTCTTTAGCATTTGTTGCAAAGCTGGTCTGGTGTTGCTAAATTCTCTTAGTCTTTGCTTGCCTATAAGGTTTTCTCTCTAAAATCTGAATGAGAGCCTTGCTGGGTAGAATATTTTTGGTTTTATGTCCTTACAACTGAGTGACTGCATGAACTGAACATTTCATCACTTTAAATATATTGTGCCACTCCTTTGTGAATGAGGCTCAGCTGGTAATCCCCCTGCAACGTGGGAGACCTGGGTTTGATCCTGGGGTTGGGAAGATCCCCCAGAGAAGGGAAAAGTTACCCACTCCAATATCCTGGTCTGGAAAATTCCATGGATACAGAATTCCGTGGATCTCTGCAAGGAGATCCAACCAGTCCATCCTAAAGGAAATCAGTCCTGAATGTTCATTGGAAGGACTGATGTTGAAGCTGAAGCTCCAATATTTTGGCCATCTGATGCAAAGAACTGACTCACTAGAAAAGACTCTGCTGCTGGGAAAGATTAAAGGTGGGAGGAGAAGGGGACGTCAGAGGATGAAATGGTTGGATGGCATCACCGACTCAATGGACATGAGTTTGAGTAAACCCCGGGAGTTGGTGAGGGACAGGGGGGCCTGGCGTGCTGCAGTCCATGGGGTCACAAAGAGTTGGACATGACTGAGCAACTGAACTGAACTGACAGTCCATGGGTGGCAAAGAATTGGACATGACTCAGCGACTTTCCCTTTCACTTTCTTTGTGAATTTTCTGCTGAGAGATTTGCTCATAACCTTATGGCAGTTCCCTTGTATGTTATTTGTCATTTTCTCCTTGTTGCTTTTAATGGTTTTAAATTTTTGTCTACTTGATAACTATGTGTCTAGGTATGTTCCTCCTTAGGTTTATCCTGCCTGAAACACTGTGCTTCCTGAATTTGGTTGACTGTTTCCTGTGTTAGGGAAGTTTTCAGTTATTATTTCTTAAATTATTTTCTTAGGTTCTCTTATCTTTTTCTGGCACCGTGATATTGTGAATGTTGATGCATTTAGTGTTGTCCCAGAGGACTCTTAGACTGTTTACATTTTTTCTTTATTCTGTTCTGTCATCGTGATTTCCACCATTCTGCCTTCTAGGTCATGTATTTGTTCTTCTGGCTTAGTTATTCTGCCATTGATTTCTTTTTTTGTATTTTTCATTTCAGTTATTTTATTGTTCATTTCTGTTTGCTTGTTCTTTAGTTCTTCTTAGTTCAGTTCAGTCGCTCAGTCATGTCTGACTCTTTATGACCCCATGAATTGCAGCATGCCAGTCTTCCCTGTCCATTGCCAACTCCCGAAGTTTACTCAAACTCATGTCCATTGAGTTGGTGATGCCATCCAACCATCTCATCCTCTCTTGTCCCCTTCTCCTCGTGCCTTCAATCTTTCACAGCATCAGGGTCTTTTCCAATGAGTCGTTTCTTTACATCAGGTGGCCAGAATATTGGAGTTTCAGCTTCAACGTCAGTCCTTCCAATGAATAATCAGAGCTGATTTCCTTTAGGATTGACTGGTTGGATCTCCTTGCAGTCCAAGGGACTCTCGAGAGTCTTCTCCAACACCACAGTTCAAAAGCATCAGTTCTTCAGTGCTCAGCTTTTTTTATGGTCCAACTCTCATATCCATACGTGACTACTGGAGAAACCAGAGCTTTGACTAGATGGACCTTTGTTGCTAATGTCTCTGCTTTTTAATATGCTGTCTAAGTTGGTCATAGCTTTTCTTCCAAGGAGCAAATGTCTTTTAATTTCATGGCTGCAATCACCATCTGCAATTATTTTGAAGCTCAAGAAAATGAAGTCTGTCATTGTTTCTATTGTTTCCCCATCTATTTGCCATGAAGTGATGGGACCAGATGCCATGCATGATCTTAGTTTTTTGAAGGTCTTTGTTAAACATTTCTTGCATCTTCTCAATCTTTACCTCCATTCTCCCCCCACCCAAAATCCTGAATTATCTTCTCTATCATTATTCTGAATTATTTTTCTGGAAGGTGGCCAGTATCCACTTCATTTAGTTGTTTTACTCAGATTTTATCTTGTTCCTTTATCTGGAACATAATCCTCTGCCTATTCATTTTGTCTAACTTTCTGCAATTATGCTTTTCATTCTGCAGACTACAAGATTGTAGTTCTTCTTGATTCTGCTCTCTGCCTCTGGTGC
Source organism: Redunca redunca (assembly GCA_006410935.1). NCBI lineage: Eukaryota > Metazoa > Chordata > Mammalia > Artiodactyla > Bovidae > Redunca > Redunca redunca. Next base: position 266,848 of record SJYQ01002335.1, on the reverse strand, counting down.
ATGAGGCTAAGAGGCTGGTACAAGCTTTCTGATGGGAGGGACTTGTGGTGGGTGGAACTGGACCTCATTCTGGTGACTAGGGCTGTGTTTAGTAAAAGTTTAATCCACTTTTCTGCTTATCATTAGGGCTGTGTTCCCTCCTTGTTCATTATTTTGCCTGAGGTAAGCCAGCACTGGAGTATATAGGCTGTATGGTGGGGCTAATAGAGGCCTCTGAGAGGGTTCACACCAATTAATGTTTCCCAGAACTGTTTCTGCCTTAACCCTTGTCCTCTGGGTGAACCACAGCAGCCCCTGTTCCCTGCAGGACACCCTACAGTGGTCTAGCAGACAGGTGTGGTTCAGGCTCCTGTGGCATCACTACTGCTGGCGAGCACGACTGTGTGTGTACCCTCCAAGAGTGGAGTCTTTGTTTACCCCAGTTCTCTGAAAGTCCTGTGATCAAATCCACTGGCCTTCAAAGTCAGGTTCCCTGGGGATTCCTCCTCCCTTTGCTGGATCCTCAGCATGGGAAGCCTGACGTGGGTCTCAGAAGCTTTGCTCCAGTGGGGGAACTTCTGTGGAATAATTGTTCTCCGTTTTTGTGGTCTGTCCACCTGGCAGTTACAGGATTTGATTTTATTATGATTGTGTCCCTTTTACTGTCTCGTTGTGGATTCTCCTTATTCTCTGGATGTGGGGATTAATTTTTGGTGCATTACAGAGTCTTCCTGTTGTTCAGCAATTAGCTGTGATTTCAGCACTCTTCAGCAGAAAAGGTGAATGCATGCCCTTCTATTTCACCATCTTGAACCAATCTATTCCAATATTTGCATTTTAATTGGAGTCTTTAGACCATTTGCATTTAATGTGATTATTGATGTGGTTAGATTTGTCTATTTTTATTGATATGCTGTAGATCCTGTCCCTTGTTGCTTTTCCCCTCTTTTTATGTTTCCATCTTATTTGCTTTATTATTAGCTATAAAACTTTTATTTTACCTTTTTAGTGCTTGTGTTAAAGATTTTTAGTATACATCTTTAACTTAATCATAGTTTACCTTCAGGTAATATTAAACTATTTCACACATAGTATAAAAATATTACAGTTATATATTTCTGTCTTTTTCCCTTAAACATATGTTATGAATGCTACAATATATTGTTGCTATTTTTACATAAACAGACATTTATCTCTTAAATAGATCAAGTGAGTAGTGATAGTTGCTCAGTTGTGTCTGCCTCTGAGACCCCATGGACTGTAGCTTGCCAGGCTCCCCTGTCCATGGAATTCTCCAAGCAAGAATACTGGCATAGGTTCCCATTTCCTTCTCTAATAAATAGATTAAATTATATATTAATTACACTTTCATATCATTCTTATTTTTAGTGCTTCCCTTTTTGTGTGTAAATAAATATTTTTGTGTTTTTTTTTTTTAATTTTCCTTCTACTTAAAGGACTTTCTTTAGCTATTCCGTCAATATGAATGTGTTGGTAATGATTTCTTTCAGTATTTGTTTGTCTGAAAATGTTTTAGTCTTTGTTCTTACTGGTATATAATCTTTACAGCACAAAATCCATCCAATTAAAGTGTATATATAATTCACTGGTTTTTAGATGTTCACAAAGATATGTAGCCATGATTTTTTTAGAACATTGTAATCACCCCTAAAAGGAAACAAGTACCTATTAAGGAAACAAGTACCTATTAGCAGTCACTCCCCGTTGTTCTCACCTCCCCTCCTTGAGCCTGGGCAACCATCAGCCTGTATATCTGTTTGGATTCGTCCTTTCTGGAACTTGCATGAAACTCATAAAATACGTGGGCTTTTGTTTCTGACTTCTCTTACTTAGCATGATAAAAAACTTATGCTAAAATCTGTTTATGATAGAATATGTCAGTATTTCATTTTGTATTGCTGAGTAATATTCTATTGTATGGCTATGCTATATTTTGTTCATCCCTTCATTAATTTATAATAATAAAGTTTAGTAAAGAATTTTGATTATTTTCACTTTTGGCTAGTCTGAATAATGTTGATATGAATATTTGTGTATTTTGTGTGGACAAATATTTTGATTTCTCACAAATGTACATACAGGA
>SJYQ01002335.1:253335-264713 GCA_006410935.1 Redunca redunca | reverse complement strand
GAGCATACTTTGAATAACTTCAGTTCTTCTACATTTGTCAAGGTTTGTTTTATGGTCTAGCTTATACATTATCATTTAGAATGTTCTTTATGCACTTAAAAATATGTATTCTGCTGCTGTTCTATAGAAGTCTGCTACATCTTGTGATTTTATAGTGTTATTCAAGTCTTCTGTTTCCCTATAGATCTTCTGTGTAGTACTCTTGTTGAATGAAGAGACTTGAAGTCCTCGAGTATATGTTGCATTCTCTGTAACTTCTTTCATTTCCTTCTGTTTCTCTTTTAAATTATCTTTAATTTGATAGTAACATTGATGGTTGTGGCTTCAGCCATCATCCCTGTGTGTTAACATTTCTTTTCCAAAACGTTTCTATTACTTTAGATACATACTTAGATATATACTTGCAGTTTACTTCTGGGTATTTGAGGTGCATGGCTCTGCTGTCAGACTCTAAGTTCGCATGGACAGCTTTTAAAATCAGTTCCAACTGGTCTGCTAATTACATATCTGACCCTTATAGCATTTCCATTATAGCCAGAACCATCTGGAGAAAATCCATAGTGATGCAGAGCCTTTCCTTGTTAAAACAAGCCTTTCCTTGTTTCCTTTGTTAAAAATTCTTAAGCGTGAAAGTTAAACTTCTTATTCAGAGAAACACTTATAATAATTTTTATAGTAAACCTTTCTTCCAACATATTTGCCCTTATTTCTTTCATGTGTGTAATATTCTACCAGTTAAGGATAAGGACCATGCTAATGGCCCCACTATGTATTTAGTGGTTTCTCTACCGTTCTTCCTGCTATTTGACTGCCTAGGATACTTGTTTCTGTTAGTGTAGCCTCACTTCAAAAGATCATGCTGTACATTGAGCTTTCTCTGCAGACCACAGTATAAATTCTACAATACACATGTAATGTTAGTAGAATATATTACTTTCAACTTTGTTCTCTACTCAGACCTATATATCTTATTTTCTTTACTGGATTGTAAGAGTTTCAAAGGCAATTCATCTAACTTGTCTTTATGCTCCCCCTGATATAACATTTTGTCATAGTCAGACCGTAGTAGGTTAGAGTTCAGTTCAGTTCAGTCACTCAGTCATGTCCAACTCTTTTCGACCCCATGAATCACAGCACGCCAGGCCTCCATGTCCATCACCAACTCCTGGAGTTCACTCAGACTCACGTCCATCGAGTCAGTGATGCCATCCAGCCATCTCATCCTCTGTCGTACCCTTCTCCTCCTGCCCCCAATCCCTGCCAGCATCAGAGTAAGTTTGGATTGAACTAAATCGTCTGGTAATGACTTTACCAGTTTTGTTCTGGTGTTCCTCATTCCTTCTTTCTGATGTTAAAATTTAATTAATTTTATGAGGAATTTCTTCTAATTTTTTTTATAGTACAGATCTCCAGTGAATAAATTATCCCAGGTTTTGTCTGGATGAAGATATATTTCAGTTCAGCTTGGTTCAGTTACTCAGTTGTGTCTGACTCTTTGCGACCCCATGGACTGCAACACGCCAGCTTTCCCTGTCTATCAGCCAGCTCTCAGAGCTTATTCACAGTCATGTCCATCGAATCTGTGATGCCATCCAACCATCTCATGCTCTGTCATCCCCTTCTCTTCCTGCCTTCAATCTTTCCCAACATCAGGGTCTATTCTAATGAGTCAGTTCTTCACATCAGGTGGCCAAAGTATTGGAGCTTCAGCTTCGGCATCTATCTTCCAGTGAATATTTAGGACTGATTTCCTTTAGGACTGTTGGTTGGATCTCCTTGCAGTCCAAGGGACTCTGAAGAGTCTACTCCAGCACCATAGTTCAAAAGCACCAATTCTTTGGCACTCAACTTTCTTTATGGTCCAACTCTCACATCCATACATGACTACTGGAAAAACCATACCTTTGACTAGATGCACCATTGTTAGTAAAGTACTGTCTCTGCTTTTTAATATGCTGTCTGGGTTTGTCATAGCTTTTCTTCTAAGGAGCAAGTGTCTTTTAATTTCACAGCTGCAGTCACCACCTGCAGTGATTTTGGAGTCCAAGAAAATAAATGTCTGTCACTGTTTCCATTGTTTCACCATCTAGTTGCCATGAAGTGATTGGGACCAGATGCCATAATCTTCGTTTTTTGAATTCTGAGTTTTAAGCCAGGTTTTTCACTCTCCTCTCTCACTTTCATCAAGAGGCTCTTCAGTTCCTCTTCACTTACTACCATAAGAGTGGTGTCATCTGCATATCTGAGGTTACTGATATTTCTCCCAGCAATCTTGATTCCAGCTTGTGTTTCTTCCAGCCTGGCGTTTGCATGATGTACTCTGCATATAAGTTTAATAAGCAGGGTGACGATATACAGTCTTGACATAATTCTGTCCCAGTTTGGAACCAGTCCATTGTTCCATGGCCGATTCTAGCTGTTGCTTCTTGACCTGCATACAGATTTCTCAGGAGGCCGGTAAGGTGGTATTGTATTCTCATCTCTTTAAGAAGTTTCCACAGTTTATTGTGATCCGCCCAGTCAAAGGCTTTGGCATAGTCAATATACAGAAGTAGATGTTTTTCTGAAATTCTCTTGCTTTTTCTATGATCCAACGGATGTTAGCAATTTGAAACATCCTCTGAGCAACACACACTGGGTTGATGTGGCCTCTTCTAGGCACATAAAGAATCCCAGTTATACAGCTTGGGTATTGATAGCAGTCCATAAGGACAAATCCATCAGTGTTGAAATTGAGTGGGTTGATCTTTGGAGTCTAGTTACTTTTCTTCTCAGTTTTGTCCTGTGAAATACCAAGCTGGTTGTGAAAATTAGAAGGTGCTAATCCTACCACCATATTTCAGTTTTATTGAGTAATACAGTTAGATGAAAGGACTGTTAGGTGCCAGTAAATAAGTACATACATATACACATCTGATACTTTAGTTCCCCTTTATTTTGGAAGAACATTTTTTGTGTATAGAATTATAGGTTAACATTTTTTTTCTTTTAATGCTTTAAAAATCATATACCATTGTTTTCTATCCTGCATTATTTCTTAAGATGTAACAGCCATACTTTTCCTTCTGTATATAATTTACCTTTCATTGGCTGCTCTTAAGGTTTTTTTTTTTCTTTCTTTAATGGCTACTCAGCAGTTTGCTAATGACATGTTTAAGTAATAGTTTCTTTATATTTAAGATTCCTGGGTTTTGATGAATTACTTAAATCTATGCTATGAAGTCTTTCATCAGTTTTGGAAATTTCTTGACTAAAATATCTTCCCAGTCTCTCTTTCTGGAACTCTAAGTGTTTATAACTCATTGGATGTAATTGCATTGTATACTTATCCAAAACCAATTCCAGCCAAGGCTGCGTGGCCCTGTAGGGTGTAGTGAATCTGGGGGAGTGAGCCACTGTAACTAAGGTGGGCTTATCCCTATACCACAGTCACTCTTTCTCAGTGCCTGCTTTATTCTGTTCACAGTACGTACCATTATCAAAACATCTGGTTTATTCATCAGTTTACTTATTTCTTATCTGTTTAAACCATGGAGATTTAAGCTGTATGATGGGAGGAGCTTTATGTGTTGATTATGGACTCAACTTCTAGAATCCTATACAGCTTGATAATCTTCTTTTGANCTTGATGATCTTCTTTTGATTACTTTTTGAATGAATGAAGAGTGATAAGTAGGAAGGCAGGAATAGGTAATAGGTAAGTATTTTTAAAAAACCTTTAATTGTAGTACTGGAAAGTTAAATTGTAAAAGAAGATTTATTTTTACAAAGGAAAGTGAAATAAATTCAAAATAATTCAGTGAAAAATGTTTCTATTTAGGCTTAGCCAACTATAATAGAATCATAAAACTTCACAACTGGCTTTTCACAACTTTAGACACTTAATATTAAAGAGGAACCATACGGTATTTGTCTTTTTGTGACTGGGTTATTTTATTTATTAATATTTTATGGTGACTGAAGTACACTGTTTATTGCAGGTACTCAACATGGAGTCAGGCAAGGAGAATGGGCAGCTCATGCTCAAAAGACCTGAACTCCCCAGTGGCTTTCCGGGAAAAGCATTAAAAAATTTTTTTTTACTTGCTTTACAATTTTGTGCTGGTTTCTGCCATACAACAACATGAATCAGTTACATATATATATGTGTATATATGTACATACATATGTATGTATGTGCATATGTATATGTACCTCCCTTCCCTCCTGAGCCTGCCTCTCCTTCCCCCATCCCACCACTCTAGTTTATTGCAGAGCATCAGACAGGGCCCCCACTGTTTTACACAGGATAGTGTGTATATGGCAATACTGCGTTCTCAATTCGGCCCACCCTCACCTTCAGCTGCTGTGCTCACAAGTCTGTTCTCTACTAGGTTTATCAGTACCATTTTTCTAAATTCCATATATATGCGTTAATATATGATACTTGTTTTTCTCCTGCTGACTTATCTGACTTTCTATAAGAGGCTCTAGGTTCACCTACCTCACTACAGCTGACTGAAATTCGTTCCTTTTATGGCTGAGTTAACATTTGTTTGTATGAGTGTACCACAGCTTCTTCATGCATTCATCTGTAGATGGACATTTACACACTTCCATGTCCTGTGTGTATGTGTTTGTGTGTGTGCGCTCAGTCGTGTCTGACTCTTTGCTCCTCTGTCCATGGAATTTTCCAGGTAAAAATACTGGAGTGGGTTGCCCTTTCCTACTCTAGAGGATCTTCCCAACCCAGGGATCGAACCCTTGTCTCTTGCGTCTCCTGCACTGGCAGGCAGATTCTTTACTGTGCCACCTGTTCCTGTTGTAAAGATTGCTACAGTGAACACTGGGGTACATGTGTCTTTTTTAGAGTTTGGTTTTCTCAAAGTATATGCCCAGTAGTCGGATTGCTGGGTCATATGGTAGATTTAGTCCTAATTTTTTAAGGAATCTCCATGCTGTTTTCCATAACGGCTCTGTCAGTTTTTATTCCCACCAACAGTGCAGGAGCGTTCCGTTTTTACCACATCTTCTCCAGCATTTATTGTTTGTAGATTTTAACAATGGCCATTCTGACTGGTGTGAGGAGACATGTCACTGTAGTTGTGATTTGCATTTCTCTAATAATGAACAGTGTTGAGCATCTTTTAATGTGTTTATTAGCCATCTGTGTATCTTCTTTGGAGAATGTCTGTTTAAGTTTTCTGTCTATTTTTATAAGTGAGTTCTTATATCAGTTTCTCTGATATTTAGCTGCATGAGCTGCTTATACATTTTGAAGATTAACCCTTTGTCAGTTGCTTCATTTGCAGTTATTTTCTCCTGTTCTGAGGCTTGTCTTTTCATCTTGTTTATAGTTTCCTTTGCTGTACAAAAGCTTTTAAGTTTTATTGGGTCCCGCTTATTTATTTTTGTTTTCATTTCCATTAATTTAAGAGGTGGGTCAGAGATTATCTTGCCTGCAATTTATGTCAAAGAATGTACTTCTCTGTTTTCCTCTAAGAGTTTTATAGTTTTGGGCATTACATATAAGGCTTTAACCCATTTTGAGTTTATTTCGGTGTATGGTGTTAGGAAGTATTCCAGTTTCGTCCATGTACATGTAGCTGTCCAGTTCTTGCAGCACCATTTATTGGAGAGGCTGGTAGTCTTTTCTCCATTGTATATTCTTGCCTCCTTCTCAAAGATAAGGTGCTCATAGGTGTGGGGGTTTACCTCTGGGTTTTCCATCTGTTTCTATTAGTCTATATTTCTGCTTTTGTGGCAGTCCCATACTTTCTTGATGACTGTAGCTTCATGGTAAAATTTGAAGTTAGGGAGGTTGATTCTACCAGCTCCATTTTTTTTTTTTTTCCTTCCTACTCAGTAATGCTTTGGCTATTCAGGGTCTTTTGTGTTCCATACAAACGGAAATATTTTGTTCTAGTTCTGTGAAAAATGTCATTGGTAATTTGGTAAGGATTGCATTGAATCTTTAGATTGTTTTGGATAGTATAGTCATTTCAACAATATTGATTTTTCCAATCCAAGGACAGGGCATATCTCCCCACTTGTTGCACCATCTGTGATTTCTCTCATCAGTGTCTTATAGTTTTCTGCACATAGATCTTTTGTCTCCTTAGGTAGGCTTATTCCTAGATATTTTGTTCTTTTTGTTGCAGTGGTGGATGGGGTTGTTCTTTCATTTCTTTCTGATTTTTTCATTGTCAGTGTGTAGGAATACAAGAGATTTCTGTGCATTAATTTTATATCCTACAACTTTACTACATTCATTAATTAGCTCTAGTAGTTGTTGGTAGCTTCCTTCTGGGTTTTCTATGTGTGGGCTTCCCTGGTGGCTCAGCTGGTAAAGAATCCGCCTGCAATGTGGGAGACCTGGGTTCAATCCCTGGGTTGGGAAGATCCCTGGAGAAGGGAAGGGCTACCCACTGCAGTATTCTGGCCTGGAGAATCCCATGGACAGAGGAGCCTGGTGGACTACCATCCATGGGGTCACAGAAAGTTGGACACGACTGAGTTTCTTCCTGATATTTTCATTGTCAGTGTATAGGAATGCAGGAGATTTATGTGCATTAATTTTATATCCTACATCTTTACTACATTCATTAATTAGCTCTAGTAGTTGTTGGTAGCTTCTTTTAGGGTTTTCTATGTGTAGTATCACGTCATCTACAAACAGTGAGAGTTTTACTGTTTGTAGTAAAGGAACAAGGCACCCTTGTCTTGTTCTTGATCTTAGAGGAAATGCTTTCAGTTCTTCACCATTGAGAATAATGTTTGCTATGGGCTTGTTGTATATGGCCCTTATTATGTTGAGGTTGGTTGCTTCTGTGCCAATTTTCTGGAGAGGTTTTATCATAAATGGGCATTGAATTTTGTTGAAAGCCTTCTCTGCATTTATTGAGATGATTATATGGTTTTTGTCATTCAGTTTGTTAACATATTGTAGCACATTGATTGGTTTGCATATATTGAACAATCTTTGCATCCCAGGATATAACTCACTTGATCATGGTATATGATTCTTTTAATTGTTGGTGTTGGTTCTGTTTGATAGAACTTTGTTGAAGATTTTTGCATCCATGTTCATCAGTGATATTGTAATTTTCTTTTTGTTTGTGCTCTTTGTCTCTTTTTGGTATCAGGGTGATGATGGCCTCATAAAATGAATTTAGGAGCACTCCCTCCTCTGCAGTTTTTTTAACAGTTTGAGCAGGACAGCTATTAGCTCTTCTCTGAACTTTTGATAGACTTTGCATGTGAAGCCATCTGACCATGGACTTTTGTTTGTTAGAAGATTTTTTAAAAATCTGTTTCAATTTTTAGTGCTTGTTGTTGTTCTGTTCTTATTTTCTACTTCTTCCTGGTTCAGTGTTGGAAGATTGTACCTTTCTAAGAATTTGTCCGTTTCTTCCAGGTTGTCCCTTTTTTTTGGCATACAGTTGCTCATAGTAGTCTCTTATGATCCTTTGTATATCTCCGTCGTCTGTTGTAACTTCTTTTTCATTTCTAATTTTATTGATTTGAATATTCTTTTTTTCTTGATAAGTCTGCCTAACGGCTTGTCAATTTTGTGTATCATGTCAAAGAACCAGCTTTTAATTTTATTGATCTTTGCTATTATTTCTTTCATATCTTTTTTGTCTTTTTCTGCTCTGAGCTTTGTGATTTCTTTCTTTCTCCTAACTTGGAATTTTTTTTGTTCTTGTTTTTCTAGTTGGGTGTAATGTTAAGTTATTTGATGTTTCTAAGAGGTAGGCTTGCATTGCTGTAAACTTCCCTCTTAGCACTGCTTTATTGCATCCCATAGGTTTTGAGTTGTGTGACTGACTCATTTCATTTAACATAATGACATCAATGTTCATCCATGCTATAGCATATGACAAAATTTCCTTCTTTTCTAAGACTGAGAAATACTCATATTGTTTGTATATACCACACTTACTGTATTCAGTCCTGGTGCGTAAATGAAGATCTAATGCATATCTAGTGTCAANAGTAGTCTCTTATGATCCTTTGTATATCTCCGTCGTCTGTTGTAACTTCTTTTTCATTTCTAATTTTATTGATTTGAATATTCTTTTTTTCTTGATAAGTCTGTCTAACGGCTTGTCAATTTTGTGTATCATGTCAAAGAACCAGCTTTTAGTTTTATTGATCTTTGCTATTATTTCCTTCATTTCTTTTTTGTCTTTTTCTGCTCTGAGCTTTGTGATTTCTTTCTTTCTCCTAACTTGGAATTTTTTTTGTTCTTGTTTTTCTAGTTGGGTGTAATGTTAAGTTATTTGATGTTTCTAAGAGGTAGGCTTGCATTGCTGTAAACTTCCCTCTTAGCACTGCTTTATTGCATCCCATAGGTTTTGAGTTGTGTGACTGACTCATTTCATTTAACATAATGACATCAATGTTCATCCATGCTATAGCATATGACAAAATTTCCTTCTTTTCTAAGACTGAGAAATACTCCATTGTTTGTATATACCACACTTACTTTATTCAGTCCTGGTGCGTAAATGAAGATCTAATGCATATCTAGTGTCAATAAGTTGATGGATGTTTAGGTAACTTGATTATTGTGTTTTTTTTTAAGTTTAATGTAATCCCATTTATCTATCTTTGTTGCTATCCCATCCAAGAAATTATTGCCAAATCCAGTGTCATGAATCTTTTCCCACATGGTTTTAAATCTAGGCATCTTAAAGTTTTGTCTTTCATTGAGACGACCCAGAGGGATGGTATGGGGAGGGAGGAGGGAGGGGGGTTCAGGATGGTGAAAACATGTATACCTGTGGCAGATTCATGTTGATGTATGGCAAAACCAATACAATATTGTAAAGTAATTAACCTCCAATTAAAAAAATAAATTTATATTAAAAAAGGGATCTTTGATGCATTTTGAGTTAATTTCTCTAAATGAGGTTAGGTAAGAGTCTAGCTTCATTCTTCTGCATGTAGATATCTATTTTTCCTCAAATTATTTGTTGAAGAGACTGTCCTTTCTCATTGGAATGATATTGATGGTAGTCTTGACACTGTTGTCAAAAATTATCTAGCCATGTACACCAGGGCTTATTTCTGAGTTCTTTATTCTGTTCCATTGTTTTAATATCTATCTTTATGCTGGTAATGTGCTGTCTTGGTTATTGTTGCTTTGTAGTTGTTTCAAGTTGAGAAGTGTGAGACAGCTACCTCTTTTTTTTTTTTTTCCAGAAAATATCATTACTCCTCAGAGTTCCTTAAGTTTCCATATAAACTTCAGGAGGGGTTTTTCTGTTTCTGCCAAAAATGTCATTGGTATTTTGATAGAGATTACATTGAATCTTAGATCACTTTGGGTAATAATGACAACTTTAAAATATTAGGTCTTTCCCTCCATCAACCCAAGATGTCTTTTCATTTATTGGTGTCTTCTTTAATTTCAGTCAGCAATAGTTTGTAGTATTTTCAGCCTGCAAGTTCTTTGCCTCCCTTAGCTGAATAATTCAATAAGTATCTTATTTGTTCTCTGCTCTCATAAATGAAACTTTTTATTTAATTTCTTTTACAAATTGTTCATTGTTAATATATGAAGACATAGCAAATTTTTATTGATTCTACACCCCACTCTAGTACTCATGCCTGAAAAATCCCATGGATGGAGGAGCCTGGTAGGCTGCAGTCCATGGGGTTGCTAAGAGTCGGACATGACTGAGTGACTTCCTTTTCACTTTTCACTTTCATGCATTGGAGAAGGAAATGGCAACCTACTCCAGTGTTCTTGCCTGGAGAATCCCAGGGATCGGGGAGCTTGGTGGGCTGCTGTCTATGGGGTTGCATAGAGTCAGACATGACTGAAGTGACTTTGCACGTATCCCAAAAGTTTGACAAATTTAAAAACTAGTGATATAACACTGTGTGTGTGTGTGTGTGTGTGTGTGTGTAGAATCTTCAGAATTTTCAGTTTATAAGATAATGTTTCTGTAAATAATGCATTTTCCTGTAAACTGATAATTTATTATATAGCTGCTTTTTATTTCTTCTCAGGTTAGCTGTGAGCTCTTCTTTTATGGACTTTAATATAATGAGGCAGTTTCCCTCTGTTGCTGGTTTGTTGAATGTTTTTCCTTATGAAACTGAAATTCTATCATGTTTCTTTTTTGAATCAATTGAGATAATCATGGCTTTTTCTTAATTCTGTTACTGTTATTATTGTATTAATTGTTTTTAATATATAGAACCATCTTGCTTTTTCAAGAGTAAATCCTATTGGGTCATAATGTATAATACTTTTAATTTGCTGTTGAATTCTGTTTACTCCCATTTTGTTGAGGATTTTTCATGAGAATCATCAGAGATATTGGGTCTGTACTTTGCTTGTCATGTTTTTGTCTAGTATTAGTATGAGAATCATGATGCTCACCTTATAGAATGAGTTTAGAAATTTTTAAAAATTTATTTACTTTTTAATTGAAGGATAATTGCTGTACAGAATTTTGTTGTTTTTGATATCAGTTTTAATGTCCCTGTTGGATTTACAATATTTATGAGTGTTATATATTTTTCTCCAAGTACAACTAGGAGGGTTTACCAATTTTGTTGAAATTTTTAAAGAATCAACTCTTTTTTTTTTTAAATTGAAGTACAGTTGGTTAACAATGTTGTGATATTTTCAGGTGCATAGTGAAGGGATTCAGCCATACACATTCATGCATTCTCTCTCTGTCTGTCATAGTTCACTCAGTTTGAAAGTCTCTTGATCCATCCATGTAGCTGTAAATGGCATTATTTCATTCGTTTTAATGGTTGAGTAATGTTCCATTGTATGTTATGTACCACAGCTTCTTTATCCATTCATCTGTCAGTGGACATCGAGGATGCTTCCATGTACTAGCTATTGTAAATAATGCTGCAGTGAACTTTGGGGTACATGTGTATTTTTAAACTTTAGTGTCCTCACAGTACATGCCTAGGGGGGTCTTATGGTAGTTTTATTCCTAGCTTTTTAAGGATTCTCCATAACTTTTCCATAGTGGCTATATCACTTTCCCACCAGCAGTGCAAGAGGGTTCCCTTTACTCCACACCCTCTCCAGCATTTATCGTTTGTAGACTTTTTGATGATGGCCATTCAGACTGGTATGAGGTAATATCTCACTGTAGTTTTGATTTGCATTTCTCTAATAATGGATGGAGGAAAACAATAGAAATAGGAAAAGAAATGTAAAAAAGCAAAATGGCTGTCTGGGGAGGCCTTGCAAATAGCTGTGAAAAGAAGAGAGGCGAAAAGGAAAGATATAAGCATCTGAATGCAGAGTTCCAAAGAATAGCAAGAAGAGATAAGAAAGCCTTCTTCAGTGATCAGTGCAAAGAAATAGAGGGAAACAACAGAATGGGAAAGACTAGAGATCTCTTCAAGAAAAT
>SJYQ01002335.1:230312-248046 GCA_006410935.1 Redunca redunca | reverse complement strand
GGAAACAGTGGAAACAATGTCAGACTTTATTTTTCTGGGCTCCAAAATCACTGCAGATGGTGATTGCAGCCATGAAATTAAAAGACACTTACTCCTTGGAAGGAAAGTTATGAGCAACCTAGACAGCATGTTATAAAGCAGTCAACAAAGGTCCGTCTAGTCAAGGCTATGATTTTTCGTGTATGGATGTGAGAGTTGGACTATAAAGAAAGCTGAGCTCTGAAGAATTAATGCTTTTGAACTGTGGTGTTGGAGAAGACTCTTGAGAGTCCCTTGGACTGCAAGGAGATCCAACCAGTCCATTCTGAAGGAGATCAACCCTGGGATTTCTTTGGAAGGAATGATGCTGAAGCTGAAACTCCAGTACTTTGGCCACCTCATGCGAAGAGTGGACTCATTGGAAAAGACCCTGATGCTAGGAAAGATTGAGGGCAGGGGAGAAGGGGACGACAGAGGATGAGATGGCTGGATGGCATCACTGACTTGATGGATGTGAGCCTGAGTGAACTCCGGGAGATGTTGATGAACAGGGAGGCCTGGCGTGCTGCGATTCATGGGGTTGCAAAGAGTCGGACACGACTGNTCCGGGAGATGTTGATGAACAGGGAGGCCTGGCGTGCTGCGATTCATGGGGTCGCAAAGAGTCGGACACCACTGAGTGACTGAACTGAACTGATGAAAGGAAAAAAAACAAAACAAAATTATTCTATCTGAAAGGATCTCATTCAGATTCAAAGGAGAAATCAAAAGCTTTACTGAGAAGCAAAAGTTAAGAGACTTCAGTACCACCAAACCAGCTTTAAAACAAATGCTAAAGGAACTTCTCTAGACGGGAAACAAAATAAAGAGAAAAGGTCTATGAAAACAAAGCCAGAACAATAAAGTTAATGGTCATAGGATCATACATATCAGTAGTTACCTTAAATGTAAGTGGACTAAATGCTCTAGCCAAAAGACACATATGGGCTGATGTACTCCTTGTATATGCTGTCTACATGAGACCCACCTCAGACCTAAGGCCACATACAGACTGAAAATGAGAGGCTGGAAAAAGATATTCTATGCAAGCTTAAATCAAGAGAAAGCAGGAGTAACTATTCTCATGTCAGATAAAATAGACTTTAAAAGAAAGACCGTTATAGTAGACAAGGAAGGACACTGCATAATGATCAAGGGATCAATCCAAGAAGAAGATACAAGAGTTATAAATATAGTGCACCCAACATAGGAACATCTCAATACATAAGACAAATACAAATATCAAAGGGGAAATCGATGGTAACACAGTATTAGTGGGAGAGTTTAACTTCCCACTCAAAATAATAGACAGATCATCCAAACAGAAAATTAATAAGGAAATACAAGCTTTAAATGGTTTGTTGGACCAATTGGACTTAATTAATATGTACAGGATATTTCATCCAAAAATAGTAGGTTTGCCTTTTTTCTCAAGTGCACGTGGAACATTCTCCAGGATAGATCACATCTTGAAAGAGACACACGTACCTCAGTGTTCATTTCAGCATGACTTACAATAGCTAGAATACAGAAGCAACTTAGATGTCCATCAACAGATGAATGGATAAAAAATTGTGTTCCATATATACAATAGAATATTGCTCAGTTATAAAAAGGAATGCATTTGAATCATTTCTAATGAGGTAGATGAACCTAGAGCCTGTTATACAGTGTGAAATAAGTCAGAAATGGAAAAACAAATATTGTATATTAACATGTGTATGGGAATCTAGAAAGATGATACTGATGAATGTATTTGCAGGATAGCGTTGGAGATGCAGACATAGGGAACAGACTTGTGGACCCAATGGTGGAAGGAGAGGGAAGGACATATTGAAAGAGTAACATTGAAAGATATGTATTACCATATGGAAAGTAAACAGCCAGTGGGAACTTGTGGTATGATACAGGGAGCTCAAACCTGGTACCTGTGATGACCTAGAGGAATGAGATGTGGTGGGAGGTGGGAGGGAGAGGACATATGTATACCCATGATTGATTCATGTTGATGTACAGCAGAAACTGGCACAGTACTGTAAAGGAATTATCCTCCAATTAAAAATAAAAAAATAAAATGACAT
Source organism: Redunca redunca (assembly GCA_006410935.1). NCBI lineage: Eukaryota > Metazoa > Chordata > Mammalia > Artiodactyla > Bovidae > Redunca > Redunca redunca. The sequence goes on along the minus strand of SJYQ01002335.1, from coordinate 245,947 downwards.
CAAAAAAGATAAACTACCTGTGTATAAACCTAACCAAGGAGGTGAAAGACTTGTATGATGAACTGTCGTTGTTCAGTCGCCCAGTCAACTCCATGGACTGCAGCATGCCAGGCCTCCCTGTCCCTCGCCATCTCCTGGCATTTGCCCAAGTTCATGTCCATTGTATCAGTGATAACATCCAGCCATCTCATCCTCTGATGCCATCTTCTCCTTCTGCCCTCAGTCTTTCCCAGCATCAGGGTCTTTTCCAATGAGTTGGCTGTTTGCATCAGATGACCAAAATATTGGAGCTTCAGCTTCAGTATTAATCATTCCAATTAGTCTTCAAGGTTCATTTCCTCTAAGATTGACTGGTTCAATTTCTTTACTGTCCAAGAAACTCTCAAGAGTCTTCTCTAGCACCATGGTTTGAAGGGTTTGATTCTTTGGCTGTCTGCCTTCTTTATGGTCCAGCTCTCACAACCCCATGTGACCTCTGGAAAGACCATAGCCTTGACTATATGGACCTTTGTACACAAAGTGATGTCTTTGATTTTTAACACACTGTCCAGGTTTGTCTTAGCTTTCCTGCCAAGAAGCAATAGCCTTCTGATTTCATGCCTGCAGTCAACATCAACGTGATTTTAGAGCCCGAGAAGAGGAGAGGAAAACTGTCACTGCTTCCACCTTTCCCCCTTCTACTTGTCATGAAGTGATGGGGCCGGATGCCATCATCTTAGTTTTTTAAATATTTAGTTATAAGCTGGCTTTTTCACTCTCCTCCTTCACCCTCATCAAGAGGCTCTTTAGTTCCTCTTTGGTTTCTGACATTAGAATCGTATCATCCACATATCTGAGGTTGTTGATGTTTCTCCCACCAATCTAGATTCCAGCTTGTAACTCATCCAGCCCAGCATTTCTCATGATGTGCTCAATATATAAGTAAAATAAACAGGGTGACAACAAACAGCCTTGTTGTACTCCTTTCCCAATCCTGATCCTGTGAGTTGTTCCGTACAAGATTCTAATTGTTGCTTCTTGACCCGCATACAGTTTTCTCAGGAGACAGGTAGATGATCTGGTATTCCCATCTCTTTAAGAGTTTTCCACAGTTTGTTATGATTGACACTCAAATGCTGAAATCAGATTGATAATATTTTTGCAGCCAAATATGGAGAAGCTCTATACAGTCAGCAAAAACAAGACCAGGAGCTGACTGTGGCTCAGATCATGAACTCCTTATCACCAAGTTCAGACTTAAATAGAAGAAAGTAGAGAAAACCACTAGACCATTCAGCTATGTCCTGAATAAAATCCTTTACAATTACACAGTGGAAGGGACAAATAGATTCAAGGGATTAGATATGTTAGACAGAGTGCCTGAAGAACTATGGAAGGAGGTTCATGACATTGTGCAGGAGGCAGTGATCAAGACTGTCTTCAAGAAAAAGAAATACATAAAGGCAAAATGGTTGTCTGAGGCCTTACAAATATGTGAGAAAAGAAGAGAAGCTAAAGACAAGGGAGAAAAGGAAAGATGTACCCATCTGAATGCAGAGTTCCAAAGAATAGCAAGGAGAGGTAACAAAGCCTTCCTCAGTGATCAATGCGAAGAAATAGAGGAAAAAATAGAATGGGAAAGACTAGAGATCTCTTCAAGAAAATTAGAGATACCAAGAGAACATTTAATGCATAGATGGGCATAATAAAGGACAGAAATGGTATGGACCTAACAGAAGCAGAAGATATAAAGAAGAGGTGGCAAGAATACACAAAGAACTATACAAAATAGATCTTCATGACCTAGATAACCAGGATGGTGTGATCACTCACCAAGAGCCAGACATCCTGGAATGCAAAGTCAAGTGGGCTTTAGGAATCATCACTACGAACAAAGATAGTGGAGGTGATGGAATTCCAGTTAAGCTATTTCAGATCCTAAAAATGATGATTTGAAAGTGCTGCACTCAATATGCCAGCAAATTTGGAAAACTCATCAGTAACCACAGGACTGGAAAAGGTCAGTTTTCATTCCAATCCCAAAGGTAATGCCAAAAAATGTTAAAAGTACCATACAATTGCACTCATCTCACATGCTAGTAAAGTAATGCTCAAAATCCTCCAAGCCAGGCTTCAACAGTATGTGAACCATGAACTCCCAGGTGTTCAAGTTGGACTTAGAAAAGACAGAGGAAGCACAGATCAAGTTGCCAACTTCCACTGAATCATCAAAAAAGCAAGAGAGTTCCAGAAAAACATCTATTTCTGCTTTATTGACTATGCCAAAGCCTTCGACTGTGTGGATCACAATAAACTGTGGAAAATTCTCGAAGACATGGGAATACCAGACCACCTTACCTGCCTCCTGAGAAACCTATATATAGGTCAGGAAGCAACAGTTAGAACTGGACGTGGAACAATAGACTGGTTCCAAATGGGGAAAGTGTACATCAAAGCTGTATATTATCACTCTGCTTATTTAACCTATATGCAGTATACATCATGGGGAATGCCAGGCTGGATGAAGCACAAGCTGGAATCATGCTTGCCGTGAGAAATATCAATAACCTCAGATATGCAGATGACAACACCCTTATGGCATAAAGTGAAGAGGAACTGAAGAGCCTCTTGATAAAAGTGAAAAAGGAGAGTGAAAAATCTGGCTTAAAACTCAACATTCAAAAATCTAAGGCATCTGGTTCCATCACTCCATGGCAAATAGATGGGGAAACAATGGAAACAGTGAGAGACTTTATTTTTTTTTGTTCAAAATCACTGCAGATGGTGTGGCTGCAGCCATCAAATTAAAAAGACACTTGCTCCTTGGAAGAAAAGTATGACACACATAGACAGTATATTAAAAAGCAGAGACATTACTTTACTCACAACGGTCCATCTAGTCAAAGGTGTGGTTTTTCTAGTAGTTATGTATGGTTGTGAGAGCTGGAGTATAAAGAAAAGTGAGTGCTGAAGAATTGATGTGTTTGAACTGTGGTGTTGGAGAAGACTCATGAGAGTCTCTTAGACTGCAAGGAGATCCAACCATTCAATCCTAAAGCAGATCAGTCCTGAATATTCATTGGAAAGACTGATGCTGAAGCTGAAACTGCAATACTTTGGCAACCTGATGTGAAGAACTGACTCATTGGAAAAGACCCTGTTGCTGGGAAAGATTGAAGGCAGAAGTAGAAGGGGATGACAGAGGATAAGATGGCTGGATGACATCACTGACTTGATGAACTTGAATCTGAGTAAGCCCCAGGAGTTGGCAATGGACAGGGAAGCCTGGTTTGCTGTAGTCCACAGGGTCACAAAGAGTCGGACATGACTGAGCGACTAAACTGAAACTGAACTGAACACAGTCAAAGGCGTTAACGTAATCAATGAAGCAGAGGTAGATGTTTTTCTGGAATTTTCTTGCTTTCTCTATGATCCAACGAATGTTGACAATTTGATCTCTGGCTTCTCTGCCTTTTCTAAAGCCAGTTTCACATGGCAAGCATATGGGGGTGGTTTGCCACTCTCCCTCCTGTGGACTGTGTTTTGTAGAAGTCTCTACTATGACCCATTCATCTTAGATGGCCGTGGATGGCATGGCTTATAGCTTCATTGAGTTATGCAAGCTCCTTTTCCATGATGAGGCAGTGATCCATGAAGGGGTTGGTGAGCTATAGAACATTAATGAAATCTGTGTCAAGGAAATGGAAAGATATTTCATTATCTTGGGATAGAAGACTTCGTATGATGATCTGAGCTTAAGCTGATGATCTGAGCCACAGTCAGCTCCAGTTTTGCTTTTTGCTGACTGTGTAGAGCTATTCCATCTTTGCCTGCAAAGAATATACTCAGTCTGATTTTGATATTTATCATCTGTTAATGTCCATGTGTAGAGTTGTCTCTTGTGTTGCTGGAGAAGGGTGTTTGCTATGACCAGGGCGTTTTCTTGGAAAAATTCTGTTAGCCTTTGCCCTGTTTCATTGTGTACTCTGAGGCCAAACTTGTCTGTTACTCTAGGTATCTCCTGACTTCCTACTTTTGCATTCCAGTCCCCTGTGATGAAAAGGACAGCTTTTTTAGTGTTAGTCTAGAAAGTTTTCATAGAACCATTCAACTTCATCTTCTTTGGCATCAGTGCTTTGGGAATATACTTGGATTACTGTGATGTTGAATGGTTTGCCTTGAAAACAAACAGATCATTCTGTTGTTTTTGAGAGTGCATCTAAGTACTGCATTTTGAACTGTTGTTAACTATGAGGGCTACTGCACTTCTTTTAAGGGATTCTTGCCCACAGTAGTAGATATAATGGTCGTCTGAGTTAAATTCATCCATTCTTGTCCATTTTAGTTCACTGACTCATATCATGTCATACAGTATGTCAGGAAATTTGAAAAACTCTGCAGTGGCCACAGGACTGGAAATGGTCAGTTTTCATTCCAATCCCAAAGAAAGGCAGGGTCAAAGAATGTTCAGAATACCAGAAAATTGTACTCATTTTACATGCTTGTAAGATTATGTTCAAAATCCTTCAAGGTAGGCTTCAACAGTACATGAACCAAGAACTTCAGGTATAGAAACTGGATTTAGAAAAGGCAGAGGAACCAGAGATAAAATTGCCAACTTTCTCTAAATCATACTGAAAACAAGGGACTTCCACAAAAGCATCTACTTCTGCTTCATTGACTAGGCAAAAGCCTTTGACTGTGTGGGTCACAACAAGCTGTGGAAAACTTTTTTAAAGAGATGGGAATACTAGACCACCTTACCTGTCTCCTGAGAAACTTGTATGAAGGTTAAGAAGCCACAGTTAGCACCTTACATAGAGCAACTGACTGGTTCCAGATGAGGAAAGGAGTACAACAAACCTGTATATTGTCAACCTGTTTATTTAACTTATATGCAGTCTGCGGTCCATGGGGCTGCGAAGAGTTGGATATGGCTGAGCGACTTTCACTTTTCATTTTCATGCATTAGAGAAGGAAATGGCAATCCACTCCAGTGTTCTTGCCTGGAGAATCCCAGGGATGGTGGAGCCTGATGGGCTGCCATCTATGGGGTTGCACAGAGTCAGACAGCAGCAGCAGCAGCAGCAGCGTACATCATGTGAAATGCTGGGTTGGATGAAGCACAAGCTGGAATCAAGATTCCTGGGGAAATATCAGTAATCTCAGATATGCAGATGATACCACTCTAATGGCAGAAAGTGAAAAGGAACTAAAGAGACCCTTGATGAAGGTGAAAGAGAAGAGTGAAAAGGGTGGCTTAAAACTAAACATTCAATAAACAAATATCATAGCATCTGGTCCCATTGCTTCATGGCAGATAGAAATGGAAAAATTGGAAATAGCGACAGATTTTGTTTTCTTGGGCTCCAAAGTCATTGTAGGTGGTGACTGCAGCCATGAAATTAAGACCCTTGCTTCTTGGAAGGAAAGCTATATATAACAAACCTAGACAGCAGAGGCATCACTTTGCAGATAAAAGTTCTTTTTCTGTTAGCTATGGTTTTTCTTTTAGTCATGTACTGATGTGAGAGTTGAGCACTGAAGAATTGATGCTTTTCAATGTNGAGTGCAGCACTTTCACAGCATCATCTTTCAGGATTTGAAACAGCTCCACTGGAATTCCATCACCTCCACTAGCTTTGTTCATAGTGATGCTTTCTAAGGCCCACTTGACTCCACTTTCCAAGAAGTCTGGCTCTAGATGAGTGATCACACCATCGTGATTATCTGGGTCACGAAGATCTTTTTTATACAGTTCTTCTGTGTATTCTTGCCACCTCTTCTTAATATCTTCTGCTTCTCTTAGGTCCAGACCATTTCTGTCCTTTATCGAGCCCATCTTTGCATGAAATGTTCCCTTGGTATCTCTGATTTTCTTGAAGAGATCCCTAGTCTTTCCCATTCTGTTGTTTTCCTCTATTTCTTTGCATTGATCGCTGAAGAAGGCTTTCTTATCTCTTCTTGCTATTCTTTGGAACTCTGCATTCAGATGCTTATATCTTTCCTTTTCTCCTTTGCTTTTCGCTTCTCTTCTTTTCACAGCTATTTGTAAGGCCTCCCCAGACAGCCATTTTGCTTTTTTGCATTTCTTTTCCATGGGGATGGTCTTGATCCCTGTCTCCAGTACAATGTCACGAACCTCATTCCATAGTTCATCAGGCACTCTATTGATCAGATCTAGGCCCTTAAATCTATTTCTCACTTCCACTGTATAATCATAAGGGATTTGATTTAGGTCATACCTTAATGGTCTAGCGATTTTCCCTGCTTTCTTCAATTTCAGTCTGAATTTGGTAATAAGGAGTTCATGATCTGAGCCATAGTCAGCTCCTGGTCTTGTTTTTGTTGATTGTACAGAGCTTCTCCATCTTTGGCTGCATAGAATATAATCAATCTGATTTCGGTGTTGACCATCTGGTGATGTCCATGTGTAGAGTCTTCTGTTGTGTTGCTGGAAGAGGGTGTTTGCTATGACCAGTGCATTTTCTTGGCAAAACTCTATTAGTCTTTGCCCTGCTTCCTTCTGCATTCCAAAGCCAAATTTGTCTGTTACTCCAGGTGTTTCTTGACTTCCTACTTTTGCATTCCAGTCCCCTATAATGAAAAGGACATCTTTTTTGGGTGTTAGTTCTAAAAGGTCTTGTAGGTCTTCATAGAACCGTTCAGCTTCAGCTTCTTCAGCATTACTGGTTGGGCCATAGACTTGGATAACTGTGATATTGAATGGTTTGCCTTGGAGATGAACAGAGATCATTCTGTCTTTTTTGAGATTGCATCCAAGTACTGTATTTCGGAGTCTCTTGTTGACCATGATGGCTACTCCATTTCTTCTATTTTAACCACTTTCAAGTGTGCAGCTCAATGGTATTTAGTACATTCAGATTATTGTGCAACCATGACTACCATCCATCTCTAGAGCTCTTCATTTTGTGCAACTGAACCTGTAGCCTTTAAGCACTAACTTTGCATTGTCTCTGCCTTCTGCCTCTTGAAAGCTACCATTCTACCTTCTATCTCTGTGAGTTTGACTACTCTAGGTGCTTCATATAAGTGGAAGCACAGTGTGTCTGTTTGTGATTGTCTAATTTCGCTCAGTGTAATGTGCCCAAGCTTCATCCATGTTGTAACATGTGTCGATGTATTATATATACATACATATACATATATATTTAAATCTTTCTGTGTATTATTATGTTTTGATATCTTACACATGCTTCCTGATTGGGCAGCTACTGTCCCTTCTGGGGTTAGCCAGTTCTTCGTGATGGCAAGGGGCCAGCTTGGAGCAGGTCTTTGAGCATACAGTCTGTCCAATCCAGAGTCATATCTCCTCTATGTGATGGCTTTTACATCACAGGAGACAATACTCTGGTGTTCTAATTATCCCAAGACCTGGTACCAGGCCACTGGAGACAACGTGTATAGCTGCAAGCCCACAGGAGTTATTCAAGCTAACCAAACTGGCCTATCTGAGTTGTTTATCCTGCCTTTTCCCCCAGAGACCTCTGTTCAGATCATGACCTCAGCATCCCCTCCTTTGCCCTGTCTTCTGCCTCCCGACCACCCTTATGTCTTTCCCATGTAGTCCTGCAAAGCATGCCGTACCACCCATCTCTAGGACCTGGGTGTGAATTAACTTTGTTTCCTGAGCCTGTCCTGAGCTGTACCTGACTGACCATCATGTGAACAAGCACAGAAAGGCTATGTGATATTCCACGTGTGTATGCTGCACTTGGTTTACACATTTATCCCTCTGTGGACATATGACTTGATCCCACCATTTAGGTGCTGTGAACCTACATGTGCTCATATGTTTGAGTCTCTGATTTTAATTCCTTTGGGTATATAACCAGAAGTGGAATTGCTGGGTCACAGGGTAGTTCTGTTTTTAGTATTTTTGAGGAGCCACCATACTGTTTTCCATAGTGCCTGCATCATTTTGTATTCCCACCAGCAGTGCACAAGGTTTTCGTTTTCTGCACATTGTTGCCAGCATTTGTTTATTTTTTTTTTTAAATTTAAATAGCAGTCGTCATAATGGATATGAAGCTGTTTGGATTTGCCTTTCCCTAGTGACTAATAATGCTAAGTATCTTTTCATGTGCCTGTTGGTCATTGTTTGTCTCTTTTGCCTTAAGTCCTTTACTCATTTTTAAATCAAGTTCTTTTGCTTATTTGTTGTTGAGTTGGGGAGTTTTATTTTTTGGATATCAAACTTACATCATACATGATTTGCAGATGTTTTTTCCCATTATATGGGTTGCCTATCCACTGTGTTGGGCTTCCTAGGTGGCTCAGTGGTAAAGAATCTGCCTGCCAATGTAGGAAATGTGGTTTTGATCCCTGTGTCGAGAAGGTCTCCTGGAGAGGGAAATGGCAAACCACTCTAGTATTCTTGCCTGGGAAATCTCATGAATAAATGAGCTTGGCAGACTATAACCCATGGATCACAGAAGAGTCAGACATGACTTAGCAACCAAACAACAACAACAACAACAATCCACTATGTTAATTGTGTGCTTTGATGCAAAAAAATAAATAAATAAATAAATAAACTGGACTTTTTAATCTTGATGTAGTCCAGTTTATTTTTTTCTTTTATTGCCTGTGCTTTTGGTGTCATATAAGAAATCATTACCAAATTCAATGTCATTAAGCTTTTCCCCTGTGTTTTCTTCAAAGAGTTTTGTAGTTTCAAACCGTCCTTTTGGTTTCTGATCCATTTTGAGTTAATTTTTCTATATTGTGTAAGGGTTCAACTTCATTTTTTTGCTTGTGGGTATCCAGTTTACATAACACCATTTGTTGTAAATACTTTTTCCCCACTGAATGGTCTTGACATGCTGTTGAAAATCATTTGTTATGGCTTAATCTCTAGTCCTTGAGTTGTAAATCTTGAGCCTCCTGTGGCCACCCTGTTTCCTGAGTACCCCTGTCAGGGCCACTTTTCTAAAGATTCTTTTACTTTAGCATGACACTGCTTAAAGGAGAAGTTGCCTAAAACAGCTTCTCTCCCAGGTTGTGTGTGTGTGTGTGTGTGTGTGTGTGTGTGTGTTTTCCAAACTCTTCTCTTAAAACCTTTATTATACTATTGTACTTAATACTTATTTGATACTTCCCGCTTCAAGTTGTTAAGGCTTTACATCTGTAGATCCTTTTTATTTAATGAGATTAAAAGCTCTGGACACCTAAAGTCTGGTAAATACCATGAAACAACCAGAAAAAATCTCTTGCAAAAAGTAGGTCCTCAACTGACTGACTTAACATAGCCTTTGTATAACATTAATAAGGTTATGCAACATTTGGAGACAGAATATTTGCTGAATCCAATTAAGTTGAAGAAAGATGCTACTTACTGTTCAAAGTAGTTAGCAAAGCTCAGTTTAAAATGCTGAATAGTCCTTTAATAAAATTCAAACACTATGTACATAGTTCATAGAATCATATTGGGGTGTTTTCCAAAATGCCAACAGCTCTGAAGCTAACATGACTAGGTTGTGCTGACAGATAGAATAGTTGACTCCAGTTCATTATCATTATTTTTATTTTCTTGAAGATCTGGACAACATGGCTGCAGACTACTGGGCATGTAATTGAACAACAGACTTGAGCTTACAGGTGCCACTCATCAATGATTACTTATTTAGCAAAACTAGAGGAAGCTTATTGTAATAACTGCTGATATAAACACTCTTGTTTCCATAGAAATACCTTGTTTATATGCAGACGTTCAGGAGTCTTATTTATGTTCCTCCAGGCCAGAAATTGGAGAAGGCAATGGCAACCCACTCCAGTACTCTTGCCTGGAAAATCCCATGGACGAAGGAGCCTGGTAGGCTGCAGTCCATGGGGTCGTGAAGAGTCAGACACGACTGAGTGAATTCACTTTCACTTTTCACTTTTGTGCATTGGAGAAGGAACTGGCAACCCACTCCAGTGTTCTTGCCTGTAGAATCCCAGGGATGGCGGAGCCTGGTGGGCTGCCATTTCTGGGGTCGCACAGCGTCGGACACGACTGAAGCGACTTAGTAGCAGCAGCAGCAGCAGCAGCAGGGCAGAAATACTCTGAAATTGGTGTTCTTCTCCCCTGTTCCAATCAGTTGCTGAGTTCTGGGGAAAGGAAGCCACCTCCTTTCCAGTGGCACAGACCCCTGACTTGGAGTTTGTTTCGGGAATCTCATTATTGGTCTTTCAAGTTCCATTTCTGCTAAGGAGAGGGGAACTGATTTTCTTTAAGGTTAAATGAGCTAATTTTACCTCTGATGCACAGTTAGATATTATAGTTTTTTGTTGTATGAATTTTATTCCCTCATAGTTGGAAGTCAGTCCTTTACTGACTGAAGTGTTATTCTTTTCTGAGTTGCAGAATTTGAAATCTATGATATGCTTGTGTGTCTTTACCTAATAATGATAACAATGAATATTTCTTAATTTCCTTTGGTATATGTATTCTCCAGATCTTTGCTTTGAGTTGTACCAAAGTAATGGATAAATAACTTGAATTGTCCCTGATATTACTCATTGTGTGGGTATGTGTTAGTCGCTCAGTTGTGTCTGACTCTTTGTGACTCCATGGACTATAGCCCACCAGGCTTCTCTGTCCATGGAATTCTCCAGGCAAGAATATTGGAGTCAGTTCCCATTTCCTCCTCCAATATTACTCATTACTTAGGTTTGGCTCCTCCCTCCATGGGATTCTCCAGGCAAGAATATTGGAGTGGGTTGCCATTTCCTTCTCCAGGGGATCTTCCCAACCCAAGGATCAAACCCGGGTCTCCTGTACTGCAGGCAGATGCTTTAACCTCTGAGCCACCAGGGAAGCCCACATGATTTCATAGCATAACTTTGATATTTCTTATGTGATGTCTTATATTTAACCTTTTTATATTTTCTCTGTCATATAATCAGCTAAACAAAGACTTTTAGAGTATCACAGTCATCTATCACTGGCAACTTGCAGTGTATAAATATCCTGTTTTTTTTTACAATTAAATTTACTAACTGTAAGAATCCTTCATCATTTAAGAATTGTAACTGCCATGCAGGTTCCAAAGAAAAATCCACCACTTTTCCATATGCTGTTGAGCTGTCAGTGTGTGACTCAGAGGAAGTTGAAGAGTGCTTTCTGGCACATTGTATTAACTAACATACATGTGTTTTCTCCACAGTAAAACCCACTGTAATTGATGTTGACATCTATGTTAACAGCATTGGTCCTGTGTCGTCAATAAACATGGTAAGAAGCTTCTTTCCTGATCTGATGGTCTTTGTATCAGTTCTTGCTTACGTTCTTATTGTGGATTTCTGTTCGAGATTTATCATGCAAGTTTAAGCTCACAATTGGCTTCTTAAATATGTAGCATTTATTGAAAGTTTAAACGCTGAAAGTGGTAAAACTCAAGGAATAGAGATGGTGATTAAAAAGTATCTCACCTCATGTTTTTCTCTGGATATATGCCCAGGAATGGAACTGCAGGGTGTTATGATAGGTCTATGTTTAGTTTTTTAAGGAAACTCGATACTGTTCTCCATAGTGGCTGTACCAGTTTACATTCTCATTAACAGTGGAGGAGGAGTCTCTTCTTTCCACACCCTCTCCAGCATTTACTGTTTGTGGATTTTTTGATGATGGCCATTCTGGCTGGTATGAGGTCATACCTCATTGTGGTTTTGATTTGCATGTCTCTAATAATTAGTGATGTTGAACATCTTTTCACGTGCCTGTTGGCCATCTATATGTCTTCTCTGGAGAAATGTCTATTTAGATCTTCTGCCCATTTTTTGAGTGGTCGTTTGTTTCGATGCTGTTCAGTGTCATGAGCTGTTTGTAAATTTTGGAAACTGATCCCTTATTAGTAACATCATTCTCGAATATTTTCTCCCAATTTGTGGGTTGTCTTTTGGTTTTGTTTGCTGTTTCCTTTGCTGTGCAAATCTTTTGAGTTTAAGTAGATCCCATTTAAAATTTTTGTTTGTATTTCCATTATTCTGGGAGATGGATCAAAGAAATATGTTGCTGTGATTTATGTCACAGAGTGTTCTGCCTGTGTTCTCCTCTAACAGTTGTATGGAGTCCAGTCTCACATTTAGGTCTTTAACCCATGGAGCTTATTTTTGTGTATGGAGTTGAAGAATGATCTATTTTCATTTTTTTTACATGTGGCTGTCCAGTTTTCCCAGCACCATTTGTTGAAGAGACTGTCTTTTCACCATTGTGTAGTCTTGCCTCCTTTGTCATAGGTTAATTGACCATTAGTGCATGGTGTTATTTTAGGCTTTTCTATCCGATTCCATTGATATGTGTTTCCATTTTTGTACCAGAACCGTACTGTCCATCCCCTTCTTGTCCATGCATTGTTTACTGTATGTAGATGTCCAGGTGATGTTATGTGTAGTCATTGGCTGTGTCTGACCTCATTAAAACAAGGGATGACTATAAATGACATTTTCTAAATTTTAGTTCGTTTTCTCAAGGTCCAAAAGACCTGCTTTTCAGTGTTTCTCAGGAAAGAATCTGAGAATACTCAGCTTATACTTCTGTTTTCCTGGGGGTAAATATACTACTGCCTGTATTTTAAACCAGAAAAAGAAAATGTGGGGTCAAGTAAGTGTGTGATTTCCCTGAATAAAAATTTAGTATATTTTCACATACTTATAAGCAAAAAGTCTCCAGAAGTAACTGTTTCCAGTGTAGATGTCTTTTCCTGTACAGAGTGCTTAGCTCTTAGGAAGGTGCTGGAATGTTGGAATCCACTAGCGTCAGAGTGAGCCTCCCTGACCAGAGTGTGCAGATTCTAGGAGCAGGCCCTTGCCTGTGGGCCAGTGACCTAACACTGGGCTCGTCCTTGTGCTTCCCTGCTGCACAGTGGCTCCTGGATTCAGCGGATGCATGAGGCTGAAGGGGGATTGCACAATGCCAGCTTAAGAAGCCTTCCTTTCTTTGCAGAGCTCTGTGGACGGAAATAATCCTTTCAAAAGTAATAGCAAAATTGTTTCTTTTCATTGCCCAGTATTAAAAGTGCTCATCTTTTCTCTGATGAGAGAAAGGTTCCATGTGGGGCTGAAATTCTATTTATGGGTCGCTCACTTTAAAAAAAATCCCCTCTGTTATCCACACAGTGGAGATGGACCACTAGCAAAGAAGGGACATGAATAAAAGAAGATTCGCCCTACACAGACTGTTGGCTGCAGATCATGAAAGGCAAACTACGACTGTAAACTGTGCCTTTCCCTGATTCAGCAGTCAATTTCTCAGTGTTTCCTCTTCCAGAATTTTACTTACTTGTATTAGTTCCGTAATGCTTTATTCAGACACTGCTTTATGTGATCTACTTTGTGCCCAGAATCAGTCTTTGCTGCTGGAATTGATAGACTTTTCTGTGTGAAAATCATAGGCTGCAGAGGAGGCTAAAAATGAGTGACAGTCCCCACGGGGTGATAAGGGCTCTGCTAACGGCCAGCACCCTCTTGGAAGGCCCATTGCAGTTAGGATAGATTTCTCTGATGAGGCCTTTTCACCCTGAGGTGAGGCTGCTAGGCGGGGCTCGGACAGGTGGGACAAGTGGGAAGTCGGCAGGAAAAAGCAGGATGGCAGACACGTGACGTGACTGGGGACCAACTGACTTGATGTTTAAAGCCACGGGCTGCGTGGGCTGGGGAACTGAGACTCGGAGTCCACGCATGCTGAGAGTTTGGCTTTCCCTCAGCTCTGCCATGGACAGACCCTGCACTGGGGAACGTGTGGACACTCCCGTCTGAGTAAGTGCAGGTCTGACTTCACGAGAGATTAGCTCAAATCCAGATTCGTGAACAAGCCACCTGATGCCCAGGGGGTCAGAGCAAAGACAGATTCACTTTCCTGAAGGAGGGAATGTGCAAAAGCCCTGAGGGAGGTTTCAGAGGCCTCGGGAGGCAAGGGCTTCCTTTTTTTAAAATTTAAATTTTTAGTTGTGAAAAAACATTCTTAGGTTAACATCAAAGTTGAGAAGGTGCAGACATTCCCTATATTCTTCCCTGCCTCCACTCATGCACAGCCTCCCCAACTGTGAAAACATTTGTTACAATCAGTAAACCCACGCTGACATGTCATCATCACCGAGAGCCCACGGTTTACATTAGGAGTCCCTCCTGATGTTGTACATCTGTGAGTTTGGACCAATCTGTAACGACATGTTTCAACCGTCACAGTATCATGCAGAGTAGTCCCACTGCCCTAAACATTCTCTCTGCATCTGCGTCCTGAAGGATGAGTACTTCCAGCCTTTGTGTTCCTAGCTGTTTGCTTAGAAGTCAGAATGACAGAGGGCTTCTTCTCACATTGCCACGTACATCACATTTATCCACTTTATCTATGAAAGCAAAGGATACAGTTTCAAAAGTATTGTAAAGTGCTTTAATGTGGACCTCATGATAAAGAAAAGCAATTTAAAAGTAGAGAACTAACTGTTGAAGTGGGAATTGGGGAGTCAGCAATAATAATATAAAAAAGACTATGAGAGAGACCAAACCAAATTAAAAAACACATTGTGGGAGAAAGGCACAATTTAGAGATGTGTACAGGATTTAATGATGTAAATTGTTATTGCAGTTTTGACCATAGCTAAAGCCTGATAAATTTATGACTTCCTCTAACTATTCATTTAACAATCAAGGAAAGAGAGAAAACAATGTCTTCGTCTTCTTCCTCTTTTCCTCTTGCTTTTCTGCTTCTTTTATTGATATTATTCATACTGAAGTTTCAGTCTCAGACATTCTCCTCCCTGCTAAATAAAATGAAGTGGCATTTAGTCACTTCCTTAACAGAGTGTTTTCCATTGTCTTGTCTCTCCTGGAGTTGTTTATGCTTTTTCTAGTTACAGAGAGATTAGAAATGATTCAGATGGGTTGAAGAGAACCTTTTTCTATTTTTCTGTAAGCTTCAATCACATCCTCTGTCTTTGTCATTGTGGCAATTTTAACATATCTAAATGTGCACAGTTCCTCATAGAATTACCCATGTTTTGTTAAAAGCCTTGTATGGAAGCTGCATATAAGGGAGCTTGAGAGTTTATTTTTGAGAATATTTACCCTAAGAGACCTTACTGGAATGGAACAAAGTAAACTGATGTTTTGATGCCTCCTCCGTGCTATCAGCCTGTCTTGTATGATCTTCTGAGAGTTCAGGGTAGAGAAGATGCTGCCTTTCGCACTTATTTGTGAGGAGGAGCTGGATGGAGCTGATCGGATGGAGACCCTGGAGCAGTGTTTCTGACTCCAGCCCGCTGTGGCTGTGGTCAGGCAGCAGCGACACCCATAGGGCTACAGCTCGGGCTTGAAACGAGACGGAAAGGGCTCGAGGGCGAGTCTGATGTTGGGATAATTTTCCTGTTATTAAAAATACTAATAGACTTTGTTTTTAGAGCAGTTTAAAATTTTTCCCAGCTCATTGACATATAGTTGATGTATAACATTACGTAAGTTTAAGGTGATTGTATATATATATATATATGTATTGCAGAATAATTGAAACAGTAATATTAGTTCATACTTTCATTGCCACACATGATCGTTTTTTTTGGTGTGGGTGATAAAAATTTTAAGATCTACTCATTTAGAAACTATCATTATATAATAACCATATCGTTAACTGTAGTCACTGTGCTATATATTCTATC
>SJYQ01002335.1:202624-229560 GCA_006410935.1 Redunca redunca | reverse complement strand
TGCCACGATCTTAGTTTTCTGAACGTTGAGCTTTAAGCCAACTTTTTCACTCTCCTCTTTCACTTTCATTAAGAGGCTATTTAGTGCTTCTTGCTTCCTGCCATAAAGGTGGTGTCATCTGCATATCTGAGGTTATTGATATTTCTCCCGGCAATCTTGATTCCAGCTTGTGCTTCTTCCACCCCAGCATTTCTCATGATGTACCCTGCATGTAAGTTAAATAAGCAGGGTGACAATATACATCCTTGTCGCACTCCTTTCCCAATTTGGAACCAGTCTGTTGTTCCATGTCCAGTTCTAACTGTTGCTTCTTGACCTGCATACAGATTTCTCAGGAAGCAGGTCAGGTGGACTGGTATTCCCATCTCTTTCAGAATTTTCCACAGTTTATTGTGATCCACACAGTCAAAGGCTTTGGCATAGTCAATAAAGCAGAAGTAGATGTTTTTCTGGAACTCACTTGCTTTTTCAATGATCCAATGGATGTTAGCAATTTGATCTCTGGTTCTAATTTGACCAGAGATCAAAAGGAACCAGAAGAACCAGAAGAGATCAATCTACCTTGCAGCATCGTAAGTCACTCCTCATGTGTCCCTTATCTGTTCAAGCCATCTATTGAACTTTTTACGTCTTAAAATTTTATTTTATAAATTAATATAGTTATTTAAGTTTTTCAGTATATAGTTTTATGACTTTTAAAATATGTATAAATTTATGTACCTACAATAGTCAAGGTAGAGAACATTTCAACTACCCCCAAAGCTCCCTCACACTTTCTGTTAACAGTCACAACTGACCCTCACCCAAATACTTGGCAACCACTGATTTGTTTTCTAACACTTCAGTTTTGTTTTTGAGAATTCTATGTAAATGGAATCACATAATTAGTGATATTGGTTCCTTTGAAACTGGATCCTTTCACTCAGCATAGTGGATTTAAGATTCATCCTCTGTTAATGCTTTTAGCAGTATTTTTTATATTATTACTGAGATACTGAGTAGTTATGTAATTATATTAGTCAGGGTTCTCCAGAGAAATAAAATCAATAGGATATGTACATGTATATATATATATATATATGTATATATGTATATAGGATATATATATGTGTATATATACACACACATATATAATCATATCACATCATATTATAATCCCTCAAGGGAATGGCAACATGTTTTACTGAGTCCACCAACTCAAATGTTAATATTTCATCTGAAAACACTTTCACAGATTCACCTAAGAATAATGTTTAGCTAAATATCTGGGTATCCCATGACACAGTCAGGTTGACACATAAAACTGACCACCAAAGTATTTTTTGTTTCTAAAATCTTAGTTTGACAGTTTCTTGTAGGTGTGCGGTGTCTGGTGAATCTCTCCATCTTACAGTCTTTTTTTGGGACAGGCTAATCATTAAATTCACAGCTGATGGCTGCAGTATCTGGCCATCTGTGGTGCCATTTCTGTTGTCTCTTTGGTTGCTTGGCCCCGTGTTTTTGTTTCTCCTTGATTATGTACAAAAGTTGTAGAGACTTCAGTCAGCGTTCCCTCTGTGTCTGGAGATCACTACTGTTGTGGGGGCTATTTTGCTGTCCAGCTGAGGCTTAGCTGGGCTCTGGTTCCAGTCTACCCTGCCCCCAGTCTTGGGGATAGCTCTGCAGGAGTCTCAACTGACGGCTTGGGTTGCCTCCCAAGGCAGCTCCAAAGTGCTCCAAAATTCTGATTTTTATATTTCTGACAGCATAAAATGGCTGGAAATTCTGCTCTTCTTTTTAAGCCATTTTATAACTGCGTTATCATCTCTTACTGTGCAGCTTAGTCTGTGAGCATGTTGAGGGAAACCCCAGGCCGTTGGGCCCATTTCTTTGCCATCCCCTCTCTCGGAAGGCTTGCCCCTCCTGGTCGGGCTGCTTGGCTGCCCCCAGACTCGGCTTCTGCCCCAGCTCTGCCAGGTCCCGACTCCTTGCTGCCACTCCACTGGCTCCTGCTGCCAATAGGAGGCAAGTTCTAGCGAGAGGGGCTAAGTGCTAGCCCTGCTGCCCCTGCCGTCTTGGTGTTGGACCTCTTCAAATCAGTTTATAAATGTGTATTTTATCCAGCTTTTCTGTTTTTGCTTTGTGAGAGTATTGGTCTTGAACAAGCTTTCCCATCATAGCCACACACCTTTGATTTAAAATTTTCTTTAGGTGGAATAAGGTTTGATTTCTAGTAGTTGGAAAGGAAATAATTTGGAGCCATGAGTTAAGCCCTAAGAAAATTTTCATTTTCATCAAGAACTTCATTGAACAACATCTTCACCATTTTGTTCCACTGCCTTCTGCCATTTTCAGGCAACTTCATGATTCCATCTTCCCAAAACTTTTAATCTTCTTGAGTGAAGAACTGTTCCATGTACCTTTTACAGTCTTCCAGGGGATTGGAAATTTTTTCATTAAGTTAATTTGTAAAGACTGAAATAAGTGGAAATCTGAAGATGTGATGTCTGGTGAATATGGTGGGTGAATCAGAACTTCCCAGCCAAGCTGAAACAGTTGTTGCCTGGTCATCAGAGAAACATGCGGTCTTGCATTATTCCTATGAACGTTTGTGTTTTCTGTTGACTAATTCTGGACGTTTTTCATCAAGTGCTGCTTAGAGTTGGTCTACTTGCATGCAGTACTTGTTGGAATGAACCACCTGATTTTCCAGAAGGAACGCATAACAGAGGACTCTCTTCCAGTCTTACCATATACCTTCTTTGGATGATGACTGGCTTTTGGTGTAGCTGGTGGTAGTTCATTTCACTTGCCCCACAGTCTCTTCCATCCCACATTATTGTACAGTATCCTCTTTTCATTGCCTGTCACAATTTGTTTTAAAAACAGAACATTTTTCTTACACTTAAGTAGAGAGTTGC
The DNA here is from genome assembly GCA_006410935.1 of Redunca redunca. Classification (NCBI taxonomy): domain Eukaryota; kingdom Metazoa; phylum Chordata; class Mammalia; order Artiodactyla; family Bovidae; genus Redunca; species Redunca redunca. The sequence goes on along the minus strand of SJYQ01002335.1, from coordinate 226,660 downwards.
ATACAGAAATACAATCAAGATTTTTTTCACTTAACACATGTGGAACTCAAACATCAAAGCGATTATAGACTCAAGCAGGTACAAATGAATTTCAACAGTTGATTTGGATATTCTGAGTTGTGTCAGCTATCTGCTGCATGGTAATAATGTTAATTGTTTTCAATTAATATCTAGATTTGATCACTGTTGACTTCAGTGGGTCTACCAGGCTGTGGAGCATTGTCCAACAAGAAATCTCCAGCACGAAACTTTGCAAACCACTTCTGTCAGTCAGTCAACAGCACCTTTTCTGTACACTGCAAAAATCTATTTTTTGCATTTCAGTTGCATTTTTCCCTTTCTTGAAATAATAAAGCATAATATACCAAAAATGTTTCTTTTTTCTTCCCTGTTCAGTATTAAAATGGCTACATAAAAATTCACTAATTTTGATAAGTTTTTTAAGTGCATGCTGATATGACAGCTGTCACGATAGTCTAACAAAATTGTTTCAAATGAAGTTAAAGACAACTAAGCACTATAGAGCCATCTTATGGGAAAACCAAGCAAACTTTTTGGCTAACCCCCAATTTATATATATTTATAAAGTGTGTGATTTTGAGATTTGGTTCATCACTAGATGTAAAGCCCTTTTCCAGTGCAACAGCAGTAGAAATAATAGTGTGTATCTAAAATATACACATAATTAAATAAACCAATAGAATATGTTGGGAGAGCCACACAGTATAAGTGGGAAAGATTTCTGAAACTTAAAAAAAGTTTTCAAGAATGAGAAGGAAGATGGTATTTAAAGGCTTTAAAAACTAGTAAAGGCTTTTTAGACCAGTGATCTTGTGAACCCCAGTCTGTAGCAGGTTCCAAGTTTACTGTGAGCCCTTGAAGGCCAGCACCTACAGCTCTTTTTGGCCCCCTGGGACTCAGTTGAAAGGCCCTGATGAGTGTGTGTCAAATGAATGAATAAAAATCATCTTCCTTCTGCCTGTCTACGTATGTACCCACTGTGCATCCTTGAGTGTTAGTGTGCGCATCCTGCATACCCATACGCTCCCCAAGTCTTAGGTTACATTTTCATTAATGAATAGGTCTTGCTCTGATTGTATTAGTTAACACGTGCCTTGCTCTAATTGTGTTAGTTAACAGTTTTTCAGTGCTTCCACTGCTGCAAGAGTTTATTCCTGACAATAAACCTGTGGAGGCTGTTGATATCATCAGCCAAGTTTATGGCTAATAGACCTTAAGGTGTAGGACCCTTAGGTCCTATCTCAAAGACTGTGCATCTGGAAAGATGATAGAACAGACACCTGTACTTTAAAGGAAATCTGTGGAAGCTATGCTAATGGGCATGTGCACGTGAGAGTGTGTGTGTGTGTGCCCAGTCATGTACCGGTCCTTGGAACCCCATGGACTGAATGAAGCCCACCAGGCTCCTCTGTCCAGGAAATTTTCCAGGCAAGAATACTGAAGTTGGTTGTCGTTTCCTAATCCAGGGGATCTTCCTGACAACAGGGATCAAACGTGCATGTCTTGTATCTCCTGCATTAGCAGGTGGATTCTTGACCACGGGCCACCGGGGAAGCCCATGCTAATGGGCTTGTCAGTGTAAAACCAATACATTTTAAACAGGCCGTTTTTCCTCTTTTGTTTATCCTCCTGTGTCTTGGAACTTTTCACTACTTTATACAAAATGTCTTAAAATGCCTTGTTGCATGGAGCAGTCATGCCCCTTTGTGAATGAATGTGGACTTTTCAGCAACTCAAGCACACTGAAATGGCTCCGCTGCTGCTGCTGCTAAGTCGCTTCAGTCGTGTCCGACTCTGTGCGACCCCATAGACGGCAGCCCACCAGGCTCCCCCGTCCCTGGGATTCTCCAGGCAAGAACACTGGAGGAAACGGCTCTAGTAACTTCAAAATTTCTGTTCTTTGTCAATTGCTATCTTGCATACCAACTCTGTCAGATGTATGGGTACCTTATTTTTCTTTTCCTCTTGAACTTTTTTCATTCTGCTGGTTATTTCTCAATTGATATTCCACATTCCCCATAGTACAGGCTATATCATGGACCACTGAAAAGAGCACCGCCTTTAAGTTTAATGTAAAAACTGTTTTCTGAAAGGTAGGGCTCCTCAGCCCTGACCAACTCAGAGTCATATGTTGAAGTCTTTCCCCAGTACATTAGAATGTGAGCTTATTTGCAAATAGAGTCAATTTAATTAATTTAATTAAGTTTAATTAATTAAGATGAGGTCATACTGGAGGGGGTGGCCCTAAACTGATATGACTGGTGTCTTTGTGAAAAGGGGAACACCATGTGGAGATGAAGACAGAGTTCTACAAGCCAAGGAATACCAAAGATGGGCAACAAACCAGCAGCAGCTGGGAGAGAGGCCAGGACTAGATTCCCCCTTATGGCTCAGATGGAGCCAACTCTGCTGACATCTTGATGTTGGACATCAGCCTCCAGGTTCTGAGATAATAATTTCTGTTGTTCGAACCGCTGAGTTTTAGGTGCTTTACTGTGGTAGCCCTAGCGACCAAACACAGGGCTTGTCCCCTTATTTTGCAGTTCAAGCCATTTTTGGGGTCACTTTTCACGTGGCGCTGACCTGATGCTGGATGTAACTCACCCAGGGCCCTCGCCTTTTCCTGGGACTCAGTGGCCGAGCAGGCTCTGCATGCAGGCTGGGGGGATACTCCCTCTTTGTCCAGCTGCTCTGCTGGGTAGGTTCTGTTTCATACTGTTCCTCTAGTCTCAGAACAGCCTGGCAACTGAGGGATTCCTGTTCCGCTTGGAAGCGAGAACGTGAAATCCACCCACACGAAGAGAATGAGTGGAAGCAGAGCTTGAATCCAAGGCTGATCTGGGGCCGTGAACGCCACTTCTTGAAATTGCCTGCGCTGTTGACTTGTTCTGGAAGGGCCATGCTGGGTCTGTAACCAGGCTGACAGCTGTTTTCGGTTCCCAGTCAGTGAGGCTTCCTCAGTGGTTGTGAGTGAGGGCTGTTGAGGAGGAACAGTGAATAGGACCCAGGGCTGGGAAGAGGTAATGCAGAAGAGAAAGGAGTGCTCCCTTCCAGGGAGATACCCTTCGGGTCAGGTCCTTCTGGCCACTGTACCCCATGTCATGACTGGGGATTGTGAATCCCAAAGTCAAGATGAGCCCCACATGCATGAAAAGATGCTGCTGCTGCTGCTAAGTTGCTTCAGTCATGTCCAACTCTGTGTGACCCCATAGACGGCAGCCCACCAGGCTCCCCCGTCCCTGGAATTATCCAGGCAAGAACACTGGAGTGGGTTGCCATTTCCTTCTCCAATGCATGCAAGTGAAAAGTGAAAGTGAAGTCGCTCAGTCATGTCTGATTCCTAGTGACCCCATGGACTGCAGCCTACCAGGCTCCTCCATCCACGGGATTTTCCAGGCAAGAGTACTGGAATGGGTTGCCATTGTCTTCTCCTGAAAAGATGCTAATCATCGCTAATTATTAGAGACATTCAAGACTCTGAATTAGAGTGATTGACCAAAGACCACCTGGAAACTAATCCCATCACCATAAAACCCGAGACTGCAGGCCACATGGCAGAGCAGTTCTCCTGGGTTTCCTGACCCTGCTGCTCTCCACCCGGGTGCCCTTTCCCAATAAAATCTCTTGCTTTGTCAGCAAAAAAAAATAAGAAAAAACTGCAATGACCTTATACCAGTCAGAATGGCCATCATTAAAAAGTCTAAAAATAACAAATGCTAGAGAGCGTGTGGAGAAAAGGGAACCCTCCTTCACTGTTGGTAGGAGTGTAAATTGTTATAGCCACTGTGGAGAGCAGTAAGGAGGTTACTTAAAAAACTAAAACTGGAGTTACCATATGATCCAGCATTCTCACTCTTGAGTATATATCCAGACAGAACTCTAAGTTGAAAAGATACATGCACCCCTGTGTTACTAGCAGCACTATTTGCAGTAGTCAAGACATGGAAGTAAATGTTCATCAAGAGATGAATAGTTAAAGAAGATGTGTATATATACAATGTAATATTACTCAGTCATGAAAAATGAAACAAGCCATTTGCAACAACATGGATGGACCTAAGGATTATCATACTAAATGGAGTTAAGTCAGAAAGACAAAAATACCATATGATACCACTTAACATAGACTTATCTACAGAAAAAGATTTGTGGTTGTTAATGGGGAAGGGGGACGTTAGACTGGGAGTTTGGGGTTAGCAGTTGCAAGCTATTGTATACAGAATGGAACAACATGGTTCTAGTGTGTAGCACAGGAAACTGTATTCAATATCTTTAATAAGCCATAATGGAGAAAGAATATGAAAAAGAATATATACATGTGTATATAAATCACTTTGCTGTGTAGCAGAAGTTAACAAAATACTGTAAATCAAGTGTACTTCAATGAAACAGATTCTTAAAAAGTTGAGTGTCACATATTATGGCACCCCCATAACTGCTGTGACTGGGGCACCTCCTCATGAATGATAACCGCTTGTTTCCAACGCTGTATCTCTGAGAATTATAAGTCCGAGGGCACAGATCAGTGTTCTCTCGTCACCTGACCTAGCACAGATGTGTGACCCAGAGCAGGCTTCTAGTCAAGGCCTGGGGTGCTGAGACAAAAGGGGAGGGAACGGGGCAATCTGAGAAGCAGCTTAACAGGCCGGATGGGAAGCAGTGTAGGTGGAGGTCTTGGGGGCAGGACCTTTGACACCTTGGTCTCCAGCACACCCTGGTGTCTGAACAGTGCTGGGCACAGGGCAGTGCATGCCTTTGTTGCCTGGACGTGCGCACCTTTATTGTTTGATTCACGTTTGAAAGGCCCAGCGCCATAGGATACTTTCTCACCTCTGTGCCTCTTTTTCCTTTCAGTTTTGTTGAGACATAATTGATATACAGCCGTGTATGAGTGTAAGGTGTAGAACATAATGATTCGACTTAATGTACAACATGGAGTGATTATCACAGTATGTTTCATACACATCCATGTTCTCAGACATAAAATTAAAGGAAAAAAAGTTTCCTGTGATGAGAACTCTTAGCATGTAGTCTCAACAACTGTCATATATAACTTACAGCAATGTTGGTTATATTAATCATGTTGTACATTACATCCCAAATATTTACTTAGCTTATAACTGGAGGTTTGCAATTTTGATCCAATTCCCTCTTCCCCACCCACCTCATCTCTGGTAACCAGAGATCTGATCTCTTTTCTGAGTTTATTTCTGAAGTGTATTTGACCTACAATACTATGTTAGTTTCTACTGTGTAACCTAGTAAGTTGATATTTCTATACATTACCAAATAATCACCATGATAAGTCTAGTTACTGTCATCATATGTAAATATTAAATCAGTACTGGGTGTATTCCCTACTCCACACGTTTCATCCCTGTGGTTCACTTATCTTGTAATTGGAAATTTGTGCCTCTTAATCTCCCTCACCTATTTCCCTCATCCCCAAGCCCCCTGCTGTCCAGTAACAACCTGTATGATTTCTGTCTATAACTCTGTCTTTGTTTTGTTATGTTTGTTCGTTTCTTTCGCTTTTTGAACTCCACATATGAGTGAAATCGTACTTGTCTTTCTCTCTTTGACTTATTGCATTTGGCATAGTATCATATAGGCCCATGTTTCGTGGGCTGGTATGTGATCTATCCTGTAGAATGTTCCATGTATGCATGAAAAGAATGTGTGTTTTTCTATTTTGGATGAAATGCTCTATTTATAGCTATTAAATCTATCTATATAGTTTAAGGCCAATGTTTCCTTATTTTTATTTTTATTTTTTTTTTTGTCTGGGTGATCTGCCCATTAATACTCTGTTCAGTTCAGTTGCTCAGTCATGTCCGACTCTTTGCGACCCCGTGAATCGCAGCACGCCAGGCTTCCCTGTCCATCACCAACTCCCGGAGTTCACTCAGACTCACATCCATCGAGTCAGTAATGNCAAGTTGTTTTATATTTCTTTTTTGTTTATTTCTTTTGGACTTTTCCCTGTGATTTGATGGCTATCTTTACTGTTATATTTAGATTCCCTTTTATTCTGTATGTGTAAGTATCTATTATAAATTTTTGGTTTGTGGTTTGCATGAAGTTCATATATAACAATTATATATATACATTCTCATTTCAACCTGATGATGTCTTACCTTCAAATGCATTCCAACAGGCTTGCATTTTTACTGCCCCTCACACATTTAGTGTTTTTTATATCATATTTTTACATCTTTTTGTTTTGTGTAACCCCTACCTACTTATTGTAGATATATATGATTTTACTATGATTGTTTCTTATCCTTCCTAGTAGCTATGTAAATGGTTGATTTACTACCTTTACTGTTTATTTGTCTTTACCAATAGATTTTTCCTTCATAAGTTTAATATTTCTGGTGTTTCCTCTTTTTTTCCACTTAGAGAATTCCCTTTAACTTTTCTTATAAAGTTGGTTTGGTGGTGCTGCACTCTTTTAACTGTTGCTTGTCTGTAAAATTCTTTACCTCTCCTTCAGATATGAATGATAGTTTTACCAGATAGAGTATTTTTGGTTGTACGTTTTTTTTCCCTTTCATCACTTACACATACTGTGGCACTATCTTCTGGCCTGTAGAATTTCTGCTGAAAAGTCAGCTATAGTCTTATGGGAGTTCTCTGTTGCTTCTCCCTTGCTGCTTTTCATTTTTTCTCCTGAATTTTTGTCATTTTAATTGCTGTGTGTCTTGGTGTGTTCCTCTTTGGGTTAATCCTGTATGGGACTCTCTGCACTTCCTGGACTTGGGTGACTTTCCTTTCCCAGATTAGGGAAGTTTTCAGCTATTTTGTCTTTAAATATGTTCTCTTCCTCTTTCTCTCTTTTCTCCTATAATGTAATGTTAGTGCAGTTGATGTTGTCCCAGAGGTTTCTTAAACTGTCCTCAGTTTATAAGTTTGTTTTCCTTTGTTCAGCATTAGTGATTTCTGCTCCTCTGTCTTCTAGCTAGTATCATCCAAGGTATTCTTGATTTCTTCTGGTGTATTTTTATTTCAGTTACTGTATTCTTCCACTCTGTTTGTTTCTTTATCTGTTTTTCTAACTCTTTGTTAAAATGTCTCACTCCGTTTATCCATTCTTCTCCTGAATTCATTGATGATCTTTATGATTATTACCTTGAAGTCTTTGTCAGGTGGATTGCTTATCTCTACTTCAATTAGTTCTGGGTTTATCTTGTTCCTTTGTTTTGAACATACTCCTCTGTTGCCTCATTTTGCCTAAGTCTCTGTGTGCATTAGGTATGTCGGTTACACTTACCAATCTGGTACTAGTGGCCTCATGGAGGAGATGTCCTTCGGGGCCCAGAAGCACACTCTCCTCTGGTCTCCAGAGCTGTGTTACCTAGGGATGCCCTCTGGGGCTGTGTGGACCCTCCTCTGAGGCAGGGCTGACTGCTGTGGCTATGCCGTGGCTGCTGACCTGGTTGGCAGCTAGGCCCTGCCCTCTGTGGAGTCTAACAGCCACTGACGGGGCTGGGTGTTGGCATTGCTGGCTGTGGGGCCTTGGGCCCCAGGGGTGGGTGTCGGCCTGCTGGGGGTTGGGGCTGGGTCCTGAGGATCCGCTGCTGGACGGGTTCAGATCCCATCAGTCCCCTGGTGGGCGGCACTTGGTCCCTGTACAGCTGACTGCTTGACTTGGGAGGGTGTCTCAGGACTGGTGCCAACCCTCTGTTGGGAGGGTGAGCCCCCTGTGCTAATAAGAGAGAGGACTCCAAAGTGGTATTTGCCAGCACCAGTGTCCTCATGGTAGAAAGAGTGCCCCCAAGTGGCTGTGCCCGCGTCTGTGCTCAGGGTGAGCACCAGCTTCCTCCTGCCACTCCAGGAGATTCTCCAAGAGCAGCAGGTGGGTCTGATCCAGGCTCCTTGGAAATCACTGCTTCTGCCCTGGGTCCTGGAGCATGTGAGACTTTGTATGTGTGCTGTAAGAGTGAGTCTTTATTTCCCACAGCCCTTCCAAAATTAAGCCCCGTGGGTTTTCAAAGCCAAACATTCTAGAGGTTCGTCTTCCTGGTACAGGATCCTTGGGCTGGGGAGCTTAATGTGGGTCTTGGACCCCTGGCTCACTGGAGGAAACTCTGGCGTGTAATTATTTCCCTGTGTGTGGTTGCCCACGCAGGGCATGGGTCTTGACTGTACCATGTCTCTGCCTCTCTTAGCTGTCTTATTGTGGTTCCTTCTTTACATCTTAACTTCTGGAAAATCTTTTCTTCTGGTGTTCAGGTCATTCTCACAGACAGTTGTTCTGTAAATAGTTGTAGTTTGGTGTGCCCGTGGGAGGGACGTGAGCCCAAGGTCCCCCCTACTCCTCTATCCAGACTACTCCAGTCTGTGCTAGCTCTTTTTAACCAGGTAGATGTGCGTGTGCCTTGCCTCACTGAACAAGTTAGAAGGGGTGAATCAACAGCATGCATAATATGGAAGAGGATGAAAAGAAATGTATTAATCTGTAGTTCTGTCCAGATGCTGTTTAGTTAGTACACACTGCTGGAGTGGTTTGGGTTTTTGGAAAAGATACAGTGATTGGGCTTCCCTGGTAGCTCAGCTGGTAAAGAATCCACCTGCAATGCAGGAGACCCCAGTTTGGGGTCTCCTGGGTTGGGAAGATCCAGTTTGGGGTCTCCTGGGTTGGGAAGATCCCCTGGAGAAGGGATAGGCTACCTACTCCAGTGTTCTTGGGCTTCCCTTGTGGCTCAGCTGGTAAAGAATCCACCTGCAATGCGGGAAACCTGGGTTCGATCCCTGAGTTGGGAAGATCCCCTGGAGAAGGGAAAGGCTGACCCAGTGTTCTGGCCTGGAGAATTCCATGGGCTGTATAGTCCATGGGGTCACAAACAGTTGGACATGACTGAGTGAGTTTCACTTTCAGTTTCACAGCAATTCAAAAGTGAAATCATGTTCCTGACCCGTGTTTTAAAGTAATTATCAGACCTCGCGGGCATGAAGGAGTGCTGGCCTCCACACATATCTCGGGCCACCACTGACGATGTGTGGTGGTCCAGTGATGCGGCTGCCAAGGCTCAGGCCAGCCCTGAAGTCCTCTCTTGGGGTTCCCTTGCACTGCTTACTTAGCCCCGTACCCAAAAGATTCTGCTTCTTGTCTTACACCCCCGGGACATCCGTCCTCACTGGACATTTCCCTCCCTGCTTTTCTGCATCCTCACTTTGTTCAGCTTGGTTCTCCTTTGCTTGCGTCCTGCCCTTGCCCTGGCCTTGATGGGTCAGCTGCCCCATTCACGTTCCCTGTGCCTGTGTTGTCCCATTGTTCACGACAGCTGAGCACGGGTGGGTGTGTGTCCTGGTGGGTTTAGAGTCCCACTGCTGTGCCGCGGTCTGCTGAGCGCACTCCTCAGGCCGCTCCGCATCCAGGCTGGGAGGATCCTGAGACACACTCGAGTCTGCACAAAGCACGCTGCCTGCTGCTTCATCCCCTGAAGAGCGTGTGAAGTTCTGTAAGGGGACAGAACTGGAATAAAACAAATGGCCGGGCCTTGCAGGCAGGCAAGTTTTACCTTTCCTGTAGTGCAAAGCACCTGCTCCCAGGTTATGGAGCTGCCCCATGGACACCGAGCTGCTGGGCACATGGATGTTCTAGAAGAAACCTGTACACTGGGGCCTCTCTGGTCTCTTTCAGACCAAATGTCCTATGATTTTAGGACACAGCAGCGAAATTTGATTTTATAAAACTGAAGAAACTTGAAAATTTAATTTCCAATGAAAAATTACTTTTGCCAATGATTTGCAAGATTTGCAATCACTCCCCTTTTGTTTCTAGACTCTCTAATCTGCCCATCCTTCTCTTCCATAGTACTGAAGTCTAAAAATACGCTTGTCCTTGAGCTATGCAAAGAAATAAAAATGAGCTGGAGTTATGGAAGAAAGCCGTAAAATACTGTTTTCCTTTATTTTTTTGGCTTCAGAGTTATGTTAGATATTTCGAGAAAGACATTTAAATTAAAAAAAGAAGCAATTAAGGTTTAGGCTTTTGAAAGGAATTTACATGAGATAAAAAAAATGTGATGCTGTAAATTCAGTTCTCTTTTCTTCTCAAATTGTTCAGCCTTCTTTGAGGCACTCTGTTCTGTTGAAATTGACCCTTCTCTGTGAGGAGCTGGCCTTTCTGTAAGGTGCCCTGGTGTGTGAAAGCTCTTCCAGTATGCAGCATTCAAGCAGCATTTGTAGACTATTTACTGAAAATCTCTCTCTCTTCCTTGCCCTCAGCAGGGTTGGACAGGCTAAACACCATTGAAGAGAGAACTTTGGATGTTTATAAGCACGATACGTAATGTTCCTTTTTTGAAACTTTTATAATTGGAGTCTCTTCTTTTTTTTTTTTTTTTTTTTTTAAACCCTAAGCTGCAGACATGATTTCTGATGTCTTTCTAGATCTTGTGTAGGCTATCCAGTTACTATTCCTCAGTCAACTAATTCCTAACTGAACATTCTATCTTGGCCATCCGACTTCCCCTTCTTGGTTGCCGTAAAGTTAGCAGCATATTCACTGATGAGTCATCCAATCAAAACAACCCTGCAGATAGTCAGAATCATCTTAGATCTGTGTTTTTTGCTTTCTCAGTCTGTCTTGTGCCGAGGTGCGCTGGCCTGACTCTAGCGTAGCGGGGTAGCGGAATTTGAACTCTGCACCTGCAGAAGGGCATGGCAGCATGCGCAATGCTGCTTGTCTCAGGATTTGCCCTGCACAGTCCCCCGGGTAGACTGTCCTGCATCCTGACCTGGTATAGGAGCTCTTCCTGTAGGTCTTCATATCCATGCAGGAAGGATGGCCCACAAGGCAGGTCTCCCGTTGTGGGTCTAAATTGGTGGTGTTTGATATCTTTAGAGGAAACTGAGGTTGAGCAGCATCAGTGACCTCAGTGAGTGTGGGTCCCAAAGACCAGATCTGNTTTTTTTTTTTTTTTTTTTTTTAAACCCTAAGCTGCAGACATGATTTCTGATGTCTTTCTAGATCTTGTGTAGGCTATCCAGTTACTATTCCTCAGTCAACTAATTCCTAACTGAACATTCTATCTTGGCCATCCAACTTCCCCTTCTTGGTTGCCGTAAAGTTAGCAGCATATTCACTGATGAGTCATCCAATCAAAACAACCCTGCAGATAGTCGGAATCATCTTAGATCTGTGTTTTTTGCTTTCTCAGTCTGTCTTGTGCCAAGGTGCGCTGGCCTGACTCTAGCGTAGCGGGGTAGCGGAGTTTGAACTCTGCACCTGCAGAAGGGCATGGCAGCATGCGCAATGGTGCTTGTCTCAGGATTTGCCCTGCACAGTCCCCCGGGTAGACTGTCCTGCATCCTGACCTGGTATAGGAGCTCTTCCTGTAGGTCTTCATATCCATGCGGGAAGGATGGCCCACAAGGCAGGTCTCCCGTTGTGGGTCTAAATTGGTGGTGTTTGATATCTTTAGAGGAAACTGAGGTTGAGCAGCATCAGTGACCTCAGTGAGTGTGGGTCCCAAAGACCAGATCTGTTTATGGGGACACAACATCCTGATGGCCTCACTTGATGCAAAAGACAGCTCTTCTGGGTCCCCTCTGTAGCCACACTCTCATTTGTTAATGGGAGAGCTCCTCCTTCACCGATTTTCTCACCTGGGTAAAGTGAGTCAGCCTACCTTCTGCTGGAAAAAAATGTTTCCATCTGAGTTTATTTCTGTTTTGAAAATACATTCATTTGTGTGTGTGTTTTTTTTAGATTACACATATAAGTGATGTCATATAATATTTTTCTTTCTCTGTCTGACTTAACTTAGTGTGATAGTCTATAGGTCCAGGCATGCTGCTGCAAATGACATTATTTCATTCTTTTTATGACTGAAAGAAGATATATATATATATCTTCTTTATCCATTCCTCTGTTGAAGTTTATTCCATGCTTGGCTACTGTAAATAGTACTGGTGTGAACACTTTTCAAATTAGTTTTTCTCTTTTTCAGATATATCCCCAGGAGTGGGATTGCTGGATCATTTGGTAGTTTTTAAGATTCCTCCATACTGTTTTCAATAGTGACTGTACCAATTTACATTCCCACCAGCAGTGTAGGAGGGTTCCCTTTCCTCCACACCCTCTTTAGCATTTATTATTTATAGATGTTTTGACAATTAGCATTCTGAGTTGTGTGAGGTGATACCTTATTGTAGTTTTGATTTGCATTTCCTTGATAATTAGTGATGTTCATATTTTCTTTGTTTTCCTGATTTAGTCTTGGGAAATTGTACATTCCTGGAAATTTACCCATTTTTTACTAAGTTGACCATTTTATTGGCATGTAATTGTAGTAATTTTTTGTGATCCTTTGTATTTCTATGGTGTACATTGTAACTTCTTTTTTATTCCTGATTTTGTTGATTTGGATCCTCATTTTTTTCTTTATGAGTCTAGCTAAAGGCTTATCGGTTTTGTTTATCTTTTAAAAATCAGCTCGTAATTTCATTGATCGTTATTATTGTTTTAAAATCTCTACTTCACTTATTTCTACTTTGATCTTTGTGATTTCTTTCCTTTTACTAACTTTGGGGTTTGTTTGTTTTTCTTTTTCTAGTTCCTTTAGGTGTAAGTGATACCTCATTGTAGGTTTGATTTGCATTTCTCTGATAATTAGTGATGTTGAACATCTTTTCCCTTGCTTTTGGCCATCTATAAGGTAGCACAGTGGTCAAGAATCCACCTGCCGATGCAGGAGATGTGGGAGCTGTGGATTTGATCCTTGGTGGGAAGATCCCCTGGAGAAGGAAACTGCAATCTACTCCAGTATTCTTGCCTGGGAAATCCCATGGACAGAGGAGCCTGATGGGCTATAGGCCATGAGTGGGGTTGCAAAGAGTTGTGTGCACGTGCACACACACACACACACACACACACACACACTCTTCTTTGGAGAAATATTTCCTAGGTCTTCTGCCCATTTCTTGATGGGGAGATATGTGAGCTGTTTGTATATTTTGGAGATTAATTGCATTGTTTGTAAATATTTTCTCCCAGTTCATGGGTTGTATTTTTCTTTATGGTTTCTTTTTGTGTGTGTGTGTAAAACCTTTCAAGCTTACTTAGGTCTCATTTGCTTATTTTTGCTTTTGTTTCTGTTACTCTAGGAAATGATCCCAAAATTATTTTTGCAATTTATGTGAGAGTGTCCTGTCCATATATTCCTGTAAGAGTTTTATAATATATGGTCTTATATTTAGGTTTTTAATCCACTTTGAGTTTATATTTATATATGGTCTTAGAGGATGTTCTAACTTCATTGTTTTACATATTTACATCTTTTACATGCCCAGTTTCTCAAGAGACTGTTTTTGGTTTTCTTCCCATTTTATGTTCTTGCTGCTTTTGTTGTAGATTAATTAACCACAGGTGCTGGGCTTTGTATCCTGTCCCGTTGATCTGTAAGACTATCTTTGTCCCTGTACCATACTGTTTTGATTACTGTAGCTCTATAGTATTGTCTAAAGTCAGGGAGTGTGATTTCTCCAGCTCCATTCCTTTCCTCAAGATTCAGGATCTTTTCTATTTCCATACAAATTAATTTTTTTTGTCTCAGTTCTATGAAAAATGCCTTGGTAATCTGATAGAAACTGCATTGAATCTGTAGGTTACCTTAGGCTGCATGGTCACTTTACTAATATTGATTCTTCCAATCCAAGAACATGATGTATCTTTCCATCTGCTTCTGTTGTCTTCTATTTCTTTTATCAGCATTTTACAGCTTTTGGAGTATAGGTCTTTTGCCTCCTTAGGTAGGTTTATTACTAGGTATTTTATTCTGTTATGTGATGGTAAATAGGATTGTTTGCTTAATTTCTCTTTCTGAAATTTCATTGTTAGTATATGGAAATGCAACAGATTTCTGTGTGTGAATTTTGATCCTAAGCCTTTCCCACATTCATTGATGAGCTCTAGTAGTTATCTGGTGACATCTTTCAGATTTTCTTAGTATCATGTTATTTGCAAACAGTGATGGTTTTACTTCTTCCATCCCAACTTGGATTCCTTTTGTTTTTCTTCTTTGCTTTCTGTGGCTAGAACTTCAAAACTGTGCTGTATAAGAGTGGTGAGATTGGGCATCCTTGTCTTGTTCCTGACCTTAAAGGGAATGCTTTCAGCTTTTCAACATTGAGTATGGTGTTTGCTGTGAGTTTGTTATATATGGCCTTTTTTGTGTTCCCTCTATGCCTGTTTTCTGTAGTTTTTTTTTCATAAATGGATGTTGAATTTTGTCAGAAGTGTTTTCTTCATCTGTTTAGATGATTATAGGAATAATAACCTTATTCTTCAGTTTGTTGATGTATCATATTGATTGATTTGTGAATATTAAAAAGTCTCTACATTCCTGGAATAAATCCCACTTGATTATGGTTTATGATGTTTTTAATGTGTTGTTGGATTCAGTTTGCTAGAAGTTTGTTGAGGATTTTTGGGTCTATTTTCCTCTCAGATATTGGCCTGTAATTTTCTTTGTGGTGTCTTTGTCTGGTTTGGTATCAGGATGATGGTGGCCTTGTGGAATGAATTTGGAAGTATTCCTTCCTTTCATTATGGAATAGTTTTGGAAGAATAGGTTTTGAACATCTTTTGAGGACGATTCCGTGCCCCCTTCATGTGGCTGTGTGATTGTGGCAGCTCCCCTTCCTTGTCATTGTCCCTGCCCCTCTCTCCTCTTCCTCTAGGCCCAGCGCATCATCACGTATCACCGGCATGGTGCTTTGGGAGGTTCCTTGGCCTGGTGGCTCCTGGTGCCTCCTCCTGGTCACCTGTTCATATCCCCTCAACATTTCTTACAGCTTCTGGGCTCAAATCCAGGCTTCTTGCCATGGACGTCAAGCTGTCCACAAGGTATTTGGGACTTTGTCCCTGGGGTCGTGCCATTGACTCTGAAGGGAATGCTCAGCTCCTTTTGTCCATGTAACTTTTACTATTTCCACTGTTTTATACATAGTAGTGTGTGTCTGATAATCCCAGATCCCACCCCTGGGACGTTTCCTGCCCTCACTCCAGACTTGGCAGAGGCCATTTCCTGCTGTGTTAGACACTTATCAGACACCATTGCTGATCTTCTCTCTGTGCGTCTGCATGTGGGTCTCACTCACAGCCTCCAGGGTGGGGTCCTGATTTGTGCCTGAGCTGTAGCACATGCTCAGTAATTGTCTCGTGCTCTATCCGTATCTGACTAGCTTCTTCATGTGAGCCCACCCCTAAGGGTGGATTTTCTGTCTTTCTAGCCCAATCCTCACATCTACTGGCTCTTCAGTAAATCTTTCTGTAACAAACCCAGGAAGAATTGTTGACTGAACTGAATTTGGTGAATTTCTTTTTCTGCAACTCAAAAAAAAAAAAAAAACACCCCATCTTTTTTCCTGTTGCTTGGATGTAAATATGTGTTTCTCCCTTTGGTTCGGACTATGCAGTGAAGTTATTTGTTATCCTAGCACTCAAGGACTTAAAGTGACAGATTTTTTAAAATATATGGACCAACAGGGAAGTCCCCTCATTTTCTTTTTAAACAAATTTTGCTTTATTTTTAACCATTAAAAATTGATGTATAGTCAATTTACAATGTAGTGTTAGTTTCAGGTATACAGCACCGTGATTCAGTTATGCCTATATATATATTATATATATATTTGTTTATATATTTATGCATAGTCTTTTCCAGATTCTTTTCCATTATAGGTTATTACAGGATATTGAGTAGTTCCTTGTACTATCCAGTAAATCCTTGTTGTTTATTTTATACACAGTAGTGTGTCTCTGTTAATCCCAAACTCCTAATTAACCATTCCTCCTACTCATTTTCCCTTTAGTAAGCATAAGATTGCTTTCTATGTCTGTGAGTCTATTTCTGTTTTGTAAATAAGTTCTTTTTTATCATTTTTTTTTAAGATTCTGCTTACAAGTGCACAGTAACGCATTTCTTATTCACAGTTTTCCTGGTTATGTGGGTGTGACTTACCTGGCACCCCTGCTCCAGTGCCTTTTGCAGGCTGCAGATGAGGCTGTGGCTGTGGTCATCTCACAGCTTCACTGGGGGAGAGTCCGCTTCCACGATCCTCAGGTGGCATCCACAGGACTCAGTTCCTCGCTGGCTGTTGGGCTGGATATATCAGTTCCTTGATGGCCTTTGTCTGGCGCTTCCTAGATCCTGCTACACAGGCCTCTCCAGAGGGCAGCTTGTTGTATTAGAGAGAGACTAGAGACAGCCAGCCAGCCAGAGGGAGAGGAGGGGAGGCCTCATGGGCGAGTTTTTATAGTCTAATCTAGAAGGAGTGGCCTGTCACTTCTGTGTTCTCCTCATCAGGAGCACATCGCTGGTTCCAACCCACAGAAAGAGCATCTCCTCAAGGGCTAGTGTGTTGGGTAGGGGAGATATTTGGGAACCATTTTAGATGTTGACAACCACATGCTTTTTTATGCCAAACTTAGTTTCTGAGAGCAAAGTGATTAGCTTGGAAGATCAAATGTCATTAATTCACATAACCACTAAAATATATTACTACACAAGTTGAGATAAATTATTTGTAGAAATGGAATGAGCAGCTTTGAAGTGATGTCATGATGAAGCTTGGCCTGGATCAGAGATCATAGGAGGATTTCTTGGGGGACTTGTGAAGCTAAGGGGATGAGTTGAGTCCAGCAGCAGGTGGCCGAAGACTGATGGGGCATCCTGAATAGGAGGGAAAAATAGGTGCAAAGACCTTGTGCTGAGTGCTACTATGTAGCATGTCCCATATATGCACAAGAGGGCAAATATCCCACCAGCTCCAGCCAGAAAATAAACTTTAGAAGGTCAGTGCCTTATTCTCCATCCTGTTTGATTAGCACACAGGCTTTTCTGTGCCTTCTTTCTGGATGTACCTAGTGTCTCCTGCAGGATAAACTACTTAGAATGAATGAAATGATACATGATTTGACAGCAATCAATTTAAGCAGATTTGAGCTATAGCATAAAACCACAAATCTACCAGAATTGCTGGGTATCAAGGAACATTAGCAACTGTACTGCTTTGCTCTATCAAAAGGATATGTGCATTGAGTAAAGGAGAAAGAAAGAGGAATTAGCTTCTGCTGAGTTCCCAGGACTTACCAAAGAATTTACGTACATTATCTCATATAGTCCTTACAGAACAGTATGAAGTCAGTATTCTCAGTGTGTTTACAGAGAACTAAGTGCAATTAGACGTGGCCTGAAGCACCTCGTGCTCTACAGGTGGGGTCCTCTTCACTTTGTAGCAAAACCAAATTCCTACCAACTGGCCAATTAATCCAGTTGCACAGAGAAATCCTGGCTGACTTTGGAGCAGAGTTTTAGTCTCTCCATCTGCAAATGGTGGTGCTAATTATGTGTGCTATGTCAGAGCAGGTGGCAGATGTCAACTTGACTTGAGAACTGCAGAGAGTTCCAAGATCAGAGTAATGAGAAGGAGCATCCAGCCTCTTACATGCATCTTAAAATCATTTCTTCTTCCTCCGTGGCTCTCTGGTTCATTCCTGTGTTCTCCAGCAGCATGAAAATCACTGTGTTTTGGATCGCTGCAGACCATGCTCCTACATCCTTATGCATGCCCTGGTTCCCTTTTGGTCTTTGATTTGCAGCTCTGTGTTACAGGAGGACCTGGTCCTTTATACTTCTTTTGCTCTTTAAAATCATAATGGGAAGTTCTTTGAACTCCAGTTTCAAAGTTACCTCATGTTCGTGTTTCATTGCTCTTGCATATGGGAGGCATGTGTTTTGAGGTCTCACAACAGGCACATGCTTTTAAAATATTAAAGAGTGGAAGAGAACACTCAATACAGTTTTGCCTTACAGCTTTTGTCATTTTGGATTTAGAATATAATCTGGCACATCTGCAACTCACAGACACAGAATAATTTGACGTCTTGGGGCAAAACTGTAGCCAAATGCAACTGTTATTGTGGCTACATCAGTAGGTCTTGTCTTTCTTGTTTTACATATATTGTTATTTATTTTAAATGTCCTGTTAATATCTCTTCCCTTTGATACCCTGTGGTGGTGAGAGATGACATGAGATAGGTCTGCAGTGGGACATATGGTGTCAGCTGCTTACTCAGCTAGTTGTTGCACAGTTCTTCATGCTTGCTTCCTTTCCAGAGATAAACCACCATATGTTCCTTTAAAATCCAACAAGTTGGGCATCGTTAGGTGGTTGTGTTATGAAGGAACACTCTGTCAAGTTGTCTTGTCCTCAGTGGTACCTTCCAGTCTTGTGGTTCTTACATCACTGGCATTACTGAGGAGTAGAAAGCCCAGGAGTGCACATTATCCTGAGTTGGGTAAGGGATCCATACCTCTCATGGGTCATTAGTTTTATAAGAGACTAACTGGAGAACTGTGGGACCCAGTACCCCTGACTCTGTAAGACTTAGGCACAACTGTCACACCCATTGCCTGGCCTAGAGGGAGCCCTAAAAAGACTATCATGATTAACTACATAAACCAGATGTTGTTACTGAGCCATATTTGAGTCTTCTCACCTGTGTACAGTAAAGCCAGTCTACTGAGACCAGGTTTGTGGTGAAGCAAAGCACAGCTTTTAGTGTAGGGCTCCCAAGACCTAAACACCCCCGTGGCTTTCAGAGAAGGGGTTTTAAAGGCAATGTGAGCGAGGGCAGTTGTGGAGTGTGTGATCAGCTTGTGCGCAGTTGTTGAACGGCTGGCATCAGGATGAAGTTTTAATCATCATCAACCTTCTGGTTTCTACCAGTCTGGGATCTCTGTGCTTGCAGTCAGCAGTTTTCATCTGGTGGGGGTCTTCTTCCTGTAAAAACAATTTAGGAATGTGTATTAGGCCTTTATCTGTATCTTTCAGGAACTGGGAGTTGAGTGATTCTGCTAGGTGTGATCTGAATTGTTACCCGACTCCAGTCCAACAGCTATTCTTTGTTTCCGAATCTGCACATTTCCTTATCATTAACTCTTGAACCAGTCTTCACAGGGGCTGGTATGCATTTCAAAATGTGTTCATGATTCTCAGTTCTCATATACCTGTTGCATATGAAAAAGTTCAGCTAAAAGACAAGGTTAGTTCCATTTGTATAGATGTTCCATTTACTGAATAAGGTAAAGGGAATTTTTAGTACTTGAAATGCATTTGGCAATGAAAGTGAAAGTGTTAGTCACTCAGTTGTGTCCGACTCTTGTGACCTTGTGGACTGTAGCCCTCCAGGCTCCTCTGTCTGTGGACTTTTCCTGGCAAGAATACTGGAGTGGGTAGCCATTCCCTTCTCCAGTGGGTCTTCCCGACCCAGGGGTCAAACCTGGGTCTACTGCATTGCAGGCAGATTCTTTACCATGTGAACCACCAAAGAAGCTCAATATTTGGCAATTGACTCTTAAAAATTTTTTATTTTGCAGGCATTTTTATTGTTAGCTTCTGAGAATCATGGTCAGACTCTGTTTTAAAAGAAACAAGTTAGAAATAATATTATATATGCTATCAAGCTGCTAGCAACTTTGGTGGTCCAGGAGAGGCAGCGTGAATTTGTTTGGGGGCTAAAAATGGAGACAAGATGGATGAACTTAACCTAGGAGATGATGTTTGTATACTTTATCTTTATTTGGGTCTCCTAGGTTTTAGGTTTTTATCTTTCTTTAGGCTTCCCTGATGGCTCAGATGGTAAAGAATCTGCCTGCAATGCAGGAGACCTGGGTTAGTTCCCTGGGTTGGGAAGATCCCGTGGAGAAGGGAATGGCAACACACTCCAGTATTCTTGCCTGGAGAATTCCATGGACAGAGGAGAGTGGTGGGCTACAGTCCACGGGGTCGCAAAGAGTCAGACATGACTGAGTTACTGACACTTACACTTTTCACTAGGTTTTAATCAAGGTCATTTTGCTAAATGTTTTGAACACAAATAAGAATTTAATTTGTGAAACAACTGAATTACAGAAAAAAAGAGAATCAGATGAACAGAGGTTTAAGCAAAGGAATTAAGAATAGCTTATTTACGAACTGAGAGGGGGCAAGTTGACACCTTGAAAGGGCCTCTGTACCTTGGGGAGGGGATGGACAGAGGGCTGCATCTGGGAACAAGGGTCTCCTCCAGCCTGGGAGGAGGCTCTGGCAAGGGGCATGCGGGTCATGGGACAGAAGGGCCCACTCCCCCTTCTCATGTGCTCATTGCTCTGCTGAAGGCATGGAGGCTCAGTTTCCTCTCTGTTCCTATGGAAGGCCATCAGCACTGTTTCTGGGCCAGTCCACTCTCTGATCCAGAGCTTTTGGACATAGACCAGGTAAATGTCAAAATCTCCAGGGAAACCCATATAAGTTCCAGGTGCCAAGCCTATAGCTGATATTGTAAGCAGTCACTAGACAGAGGGGTGTTTAGAAAAGCCACAGGGAGTTGATCTGGCCCTTGGCATCTGGGCCCCAGGAATGTGCGCAAGAGAGTGAAGAGTGTATCCCCTCTGCATGGCGTAGCAGGCAGGGTGCCTGGTGCCCTGCTTCTGTCTGCCCCTGTGCCCTATCACAGTGGGAGTAACACCTGGATTTTAGATGGTTGAGAAAAACATGCAGATTTCAGTGTCCTGGCACTGCCATTTATGCTATCAATGTAAAATCATAGCCTCAGTCAGTTCCCTGAGAACTGGCATCATAATTCTCCTTTAAAAGCAAAGATGCCTTCCTCTTAAACAACTGCTTGAAAATCACCTTTGGAAAGCTTTCCCTGGAGATGTGTGAGGGGTTGAATACTGTCACCATGATATGACTTATGTGCTCAGCCACTTGTGGTTCCTCTGGGCTCAGAGTCCTCCAGCCAGGCAGCCAGGCTTAGGATCAGCCCAGGTTGATCAGCCAGGCTTAGGATCAGCCCAGGTTGATCAGCTAGGCTTAGGATCAGCCCAGGTTGATCAGCTAGGCTTAGGATCAGCCCAGAGTGCTGCTTCTGCCCCCCAATGCCTGTCTTCACTGAGTGTAACATCCTCCCACCAGCACCTCTGGTCTGCCACAGCCAGACACCTCAAGACTAGCTCCCATCCTTTGCCTGAATTGCACAATGCTTCTGTCATAATCTTCTGAAGATGTTTGCTGAAATGGCCCCCTTTCGAGGACTTCTCTGACCGTCATCTCTCTCTCTGTTGTACTCTAAGACACTTGAGATGTTTAGGGTGCAGTCAGTCCCTGACCCTCCTACAGGAGTAAATCTAGGGAGTCTTTGTTATTGTTGTTTAGTCGCAAAGTCATGTCCGACTCTTTGTAACCCCATGTACTGCAGCATGCCAGGCATTCCTGTCCTTAACTATCTCCTGGAGTTTGGTCAAACTCATGTCCATTGAGTCATTGATGACATCCAATCGTCTCATTATCTGTTGCCCTCTTCTCCTCCTACCCTCAATCCCTCCCAGAATCAGAGTCTTTTCCAGTGAGTTGCTCTTCACATCAGGTGGCCAAAGTATTGGAGCTTCAGCTTCAGCATCAGTCCTCCCAGTGAAGATTCAGGGTTGATTTCCTTGATATCTTCAGTTTTCTTGAAGAGATCTCTAGTATTTCCCATTCGATTGTTTTCTTCTATTTCTTTGCATTGTTCACTTAAGAAGACTTTCTTATCTCTCCTTGCTGTTCTCTGGAACTCTGCGTTCAGTTGGTTATATCTTTCCTTTGCTCCTTTGCCTTTTGCTTCTCTTCTCAGCTATTTGTAAGGTCTCCTCAGACAATCACTTTGCCTGCCTGAATTTCTTTTAGGGATGGTTTTGGTCACCACCTCCTCTACAGTTACAAACCTCCATTCGTAGTTCTTCAGGCACCCTGTGAACCAGATCTAATCCCTAGAATCTATTCGTCACCTCCATGGTATATTCATAAGAAATTTAATTTAGGTTGTATCTGAATGACCTAGTGGTTTTCTGTGCTTTGTTCAACTTGGGCCTGAATATGGCAATCAGGAGCTGATGATCTGAGCTACAGGTTTTGTTTTTGCTTACTGTATAGAGCTTCTCCACCTTTGACCACAAAGAATATACTCAGTCTGATTTCCATATTGACCATCTGGTGACGTCCATGTGTGGAGTCATCTCTTGTGTTGTTGAAAGAGGGTGTTTGCTGTGACCAATGTGTTAAATTGGTAATTAATGAGCTCAAAAAGTCATTTTATGATTCTACACTCCAGAAGAACATGATGAAGAAATATTTATAAATGTTTAAGAATGTGTATTTTAAACAGTTTGCTTTTACTGTATTCTTCAAAGGATGTTAAGATGTGATATTTTTATTGACATACAATTGATATAATATCAGTTTCAGACTAACAACATGAGTTGATATTTCTATATATTTTGAAATGTTCACCGCAGTTACATCTAGTTAACATTCATCTTCATACAGAGTTAAAATTTTTATGATTAAAGCTTTCAAGACCTACTCTCTTAGCAACTTTCAAATTTGCAATACACTGTTACTAACGATAGCCATCAATCTATGCATTACATCCTCAGGACATTTATCTTATATCTAGAAGTTGCACCTTTTAACTACCTTTACTCATTTCTACTGGGGTCTGTGGCTTGTNTTTTTTTTTTTTTTTGCATTTCCTTCTAGTGTCTCCATATTGGGTGACCCAAAAAGTTTGTTCAGTTTTAATAGCAAAAACACAGTTTTCATTTTCACCAAGAACTTTATTGAACAATGTATTCACTAACTGAATGAACTTTTTGGTCCATCCAATATTTTATTTTTAATTGAAGTATAATCAACCTACAACACTACATTGGTTCCAAGTGCACAACATGGTGATTTGATATTTCTGCACATTCCAAAGTGATCAACATGATGTGTCTCATTAGCATCTGTCACCAAACAAAGACACTGCAGTATAAATAACTGTATTCCACATGCTGTGTGTTTCATCCCCGTGACTCATTTTCTTTGTAACTGGAAGTCTGTACCTCTCAATCTCTCTTACCTATCACACTAATTTCCCTGTTCCCTGACCCTCTGACAACCACTGATTTATTCTTTGTGTCCATGAGTCTGTTTCCATTTTGTTATGTTTGTTAATTTATTTTTTAGATTCCATATGTGAGTGAAATTACATGGTGTTTGTCTTTCTCTTGTTTGACTTATCTCACTTGGCCAAATACCCTCCATGTACATCCTTGTCACATATGGCAAGAATGAATGCCTGAGTAATGCCTATATATCTGCATACATATCTTCTTTACACATTCATCTGTTGATGAACACTTTTGTTGCTTCCAGATGTTGCCTGTTGTAAATAGTGCTGCAGTGACGATAAGTGCATGTAAGTGCTCACTATTTCTGGGCATTTCTTCTGTTCCTGTGATCTGTGCATCTGTCTGTGTGCTAGCACCATACTTTTTGATGACTGTAGCTTTGTGTATAGAAATTTGACAGATTTTTGTATATTAACTTGTGTATTGCAACTTTATTGAATTCATTGATGAGTTCTAATAGTATTTTGGTAATCTGTTTAGGAATTTTCTATACATAGTATCATCCATAAATAGGGGCAGTTCTAATTCTTTCTTTCCTATTTGGATTCCTTTTTTTTCTTGTCTAATTGCTGTGGCTAGGACTTCCAGCGCTATGTTGAGTAAAAATGGTAAGAGTGGACATCCTTGTTTTCTTCCTGATCTTAGAGGAAACACTTTCACTGTTGAGTATGATGTGAGTTGTGGGATTGTCATATATAACCTTTATTAAATTGAGATATGTATTCCCTCCCAACCAACTCTGATGAGAGTTTTTTATCATGAATGGATATTGAATTTTGTCAAATACTTTTCCTTCATTTATTGAGATAACTATATGATTTTTATTCTTCAGTTTGTTAATGTAGTTTATCACATTGATTGATTTGCAGATATTGAATCATCCTTGCAATCAGTTCAGTTCAGTCACTCAGTCGTGTCTGACTCTTTGCGACCCCATGAATCGCAGTACGCCAGGCCTCCCTGTCCATCACCAACTCCTGGCATTCACTCAAACTCATGTCCATCGAGTCAGTGATGCCATCCA
>SJYQ01002335.1:184633-196660 GCA_006410935.1 Redunca redunca | reverse complement strand
CTTTCACCACCTCGGCTGTTTATTCCTGATATATTATTCTTTTGAATGCAATTTCAAATGGGATTGTTTTAGTTGCTTTCTCTTTTTGATAGTTCATTGTTCATATGTCGAAATGCCACCAATTTCTGTCTATTAATCTTATATCTTGAAACTTTACTAGATTCATTTATTAGTTCTGCCCTTATTTTGGTGGAAACTTTACTGTTCTCTCTGTATGCTACTGCTGCCGCTACTAAGTCACTTCAGTCGTGTCCAACTCTGTGCGACCCCATAGACAGAAGCCCACCAGGCTCCCCCGTCCCTGGGATTCTCCAGGCAAGAACACTGGAGTGGGTTGCCATTTCCTTCTCCAATGCATGAAAGTGAAAAGTGAAAGTGAAGTCACTCAGTTGTGTCTGACTNAGACCCCATGGACTGCAGCCTACCAGGCTCCTCCGTCCATGTGGTTTTCCAGGCAAGAGTACTGGAGTGGGGTGCCACTGCCTTCTCCATCTCTCTATATATTGTTATGTTATTTGCCAATAGTGAGTTCCTTTATGATATGAATGACCTGTATTTCTTTTTCTTGTCATATTGTTGTGACTAGGACTTCTAGTACTGTATTAAATACATGTGTACAGAGTGAGTAACTCTTTCATAATTTTAGAGGATATGTTTTCTACTTTTATGCACTAAATATGTTAGCTATCAGTTTTCATAAATGGCCTTTATCATGTAAGGATTTGTTCCTTCTTACCAGTTTTGATGGGCTTGCCAATTTTGGGGCTTCCCAGGTGGCACTAGTGGTGAAGACCCTGTCTGCCAATGCAGGAGACAGAATTCTGAGATGCAGTTTCAATCCCTGGGTCCAGAAGATCCACTGGAGGAGGAAATGCCAGCCTACTTCAGTATTTTTGCCTGGAGAATCACATGCACAGAGGAGCCTGACTGGAGTCCATAGGGTCACAAATAGTTGGACAAACTAAAGCGTTTTAGCACCAGTTTTGATGAGACTTTTCTTTTTTAATCATAATCATTGTTCAGTTTTGACAAATACTTTTTATGCATATATTGAGCTGAAAATGTGGTTTTTATAGTTCCTTTTGTTACTGTCATATATCCCACTGATTGATTTGCATCCCTTGCATAAGTCCCACTTGATGTACGAGCTTTTTAATATATTTTTTGATTCATTTTGCTAATATTTTGGTGCCAGTTTTTGAGTATATATTCATCATAGTTATTTGCCTGTAATTTTCTTTTTTAATAATGTCTTTATCTAGTTTTGCTATCAGGCTAATGGTGGTTGTAAAATGAATCTGGGAATGTTTCCTCTTCTTCAGTGTTTTGGAATAGTTTGAGAAGGATAAGTATTAGCTCTTATTTATGTATTTGTTAGAATACCTCTATGAAGTTGTCTGTTCATGGACTTTGATTTACTAGGATTTTTTTTTTTTTTTNNNTTTTTTTTTTTTTTTTGGTTACTAATTCAATTTCCGTGATACTGATTAGTCTATTCAGATTGTTTATTTCTTCCTAATCCAGTCTTGGAAAATGGATTATATATTCCTGGAAATTTATCCATTTCTTTTAAGTTGACCAGTTTGTTGTTCATTGTCTTATGAGTTTTTGTATTTCTGTTGTATCAATTGCTATTGCTCCTCTTTCATTTCTTACTTTGTTTATTTGGGTCCTCTCCCTTTTCTTGTTGGTAAGCTTGGTTACAAGCTTATCAGTTTTGTATGTTTATTTTTCCAAAAGCCAGCTCTTAGCTTCATTGATCTTTTCTGTTTTTTGTTTTTTCTTTTTTTTTCCGGGGAGGGGGGGGGTCAAATTTATTTTTCTCTATGATATTTATGATTTTCTCCTACTGACTTTAAGCTTTGTTTTTCTCTTTATATTTTGTTTAAATGATAGGTTGGGTTGGTTATTTGAAATTTTTGTTTGTTTGTTTCTTAAACTAGTCATGTATCAATATAATCTTTCCTCTTAGAACTGCTTCTGCTGCATCCAAGGGATTTAGAAACTTGTGTTTTTATTTTCATTTGTCTTGAGATATTTTCTGAATTCATTTTTGATGTCTTCAATGACACATATTTTTTAAGTACTGTGTTATTTAATTTCCATGCGTTTTTTAATTTGTTAATTTTTAATTGAAGGATAATTGCTTTACAGAATTTTGTTAGTTTCTGCCAAACATCAACATCAGTCAGCCATAGATATACATGTGTCCCCTCCCTCTTGAACTTCCATTCCATCTTCCTCCACATTTACCCTTCTAGGTTGTTACAGAGCCCCTGTTTGTGTTTGCTGAGTGATACAGCAAATTACCATTGGCTATCTATTTTACATATGGTATTATAAGTTCCCATGTTACTCTCTCCATATATCTCACCATCTCATTCTTCCCCCCACCCTGTGGCTATAAGTCTGCACTCTATGTCTGTGTCTCCATTGCTTCCCTACAAATAATTTCATCAGTACTATCTTTCAGGATTCCATATATATGCATTCAGTCAGTTCAGTCGCTCAGCCTTGTCTGACTCTTTGTGACCCCATGAATCGCAGCACGCCAGGTTTCCCTGTCCATCACCAACTCCCGGAGTTTACTCAAACTCATGTCCATCGAGTTGGTGATGCCATCGAGCCATCTCATCCTCTGTCGTCCCCTTCTCCTCCTGCCCCCAATCCCTCCCAGCATCAGGTCTTTTCCAATGAGTCAACTCTTCGCATGAGGTGGCCAAAGTATTGGAGTTTCAGCTTTAGCATCAGTCTTTCCAATGAACACCCAGGACTCATCTTTAGAATGGACTGGTTGGATCTCCTTGCAGTCCAAGGGACTCTCAAGAGTCTTCTCCAACACCACAGTTCAAAAGCATCAATTCTTCAGTGCTCAGCTTTCTTTACAGTCCAACTCTCACATCCATACATGACCACTGGAAAAAACAGCTTTGACTAGACAGACCTTTGTTGGCAAAGTAATATCTCTGCTTTTCAATATGCTATCTAGGTTGATCAGAACTTTCCTCCCAAGGAGTAAGCGTCTTTTAATTTCATGGCTGCAATCACCATCTGCAGTGATTTTGGAGCCCCCCAAAATAAAGTCTGACACTGTTTCCACTGTTTCCCCATCTATTTGCCATGAAGTGATTAGTATATGATATTTGTCCTTTTCTTTCTGACTTACTTGACTCTGTATAATAGGCTCTAGGTTCATCCACTTCATTTGAACTGACTCAAATGTGTTCCTTTTAATGGTTGAGTAATATTCCATTGTATACATGTACCACTGCTTCTTTATCCATTCATTTGTTGATGGACATTTAGGTTATTTCCATGTCTGAGGTACTGTAAATAATGCTACAGTGAACACTGGGGTGCATGTGTCTTTTCCAGTTTTGATTTCCTCAGGTATATGCCTAGTAGTGGGATTGTTGGGCTTTATTCTTAAGTTTTTTAAGGAATTGCCACACTGTTCTCCATAGTGGCTGTATCAATTTACATTCCCACCAACAGTGCAAGAGGGTTCCCTTTTCTCCACACCCTCTCCAGCATTTATTGTTTGTAGATTTTTTGATTATGGCCATTCTGACTGGTATGAGGAGATATCTCATTGTAGTTTTGATTTGCATTTCTCTTGGAATGAAAGTTATGACCAACCTAGACAATATATTAAAAAGCAGAAACATTACTTTGCCAACAAAGTTCTGTCTAGTCAAGTCTATGGCTTTTCCAGTGGTCATGTATGGGTGTGAGAGTTGGACTGTAAAGAAAGCTGAGCGCCGAAGAATTGATGCTTTTGATCTGTGGTGTTGAAGACTCTTGATAGTCCCTTGGACTCCAAGGAGATCCAACCAGTCCATCCTAAAGGAGATCAGTCCTGGGTGTTCATTGCAAGGACTGATGTTGAAGCTGAAACTTCAGTACTGTGGCCACCTGATGCGAAGAGCTGGCTCATTAGAAAAGACCCTGATGCTGGGAGAGATTGAGGACAGGAAGAGAAGGGGATGACAGAAGATGAGATGGTTGGATGGCATCACTGACTCGATGGCCATGAGTTTGAGTAAACTCCGGGAGTTGATGGTGGACAGGGAGGCCTAGCATGCTGCAGTCCATGGGGTTGTGAAGAGTCGGACTGAGCAACTGAACTGAACTGAACTGAATAATGAGTGATGTTGAGCATCTTTTCATGTGTTCGTTAGTCATGTGTATGTCTTCTTTGGAGAAATGTCTCTACATCTTTTCCCCACTTTTTGATTGGAGAAGGCAATGGCATTCTGCTCCAGTACTCTTGCCTGGAAAATCCTATGGACGGAGGAGCCTGGTGGGCTGCCATCTATGGGGTCGCACAGAGTTGGACATGACTGAAGCGACTTAGCAGCAGCAGCAGCTACTTTTTTATAGAGATGCTTGTTTTTCTAGTATTGAGTTGTATGAGCTGCTTGTATATTTTGGAAGTTAATCCTTTGTCTGTTGTTTCACTTTCTATTATTTTCTCCCATCTGAGGGTTGTGTTTTCACCTTGCTTATAGTTTCTTTTGCTGTACAAAAGCTTTTAAGATTAATTAGGTCCCAATTGTTTATTTTTGTTTTTATCTCCATTACTCTAGTGGAGGGGTCATAGAGGATCTTGCTCTGATTTATGTCATTGAGTGTTCTGCCTATGTTTTCCTCTAAGAGTTTAATAGTTTTTACTTTAGGCCTTTATCCATTTTGAGTTTAATCTTTGTGTATGGTGTTAGGAAGTGTTCTAGTTTCGTTCTTTTACACATAGCTGTCCCTTTTTCCCAGCACCATTTACTGAAGAGGCTATCTGTACCCCATTTTATATTCTTGCCTCCTTTGTCAAAAATAAGGTCCCCATAAGTGTGTGGATATATCTCTGGGCTTTCTATACTGTTCCATTGCCCTACATTTCGATTTTTGTGCCAGTACCACACTGTTGTGATGACTGTAACTTTGTAGTATAGTCTGAAGTCACAAAGGTTGATTCCTCCTGCTCCATTCTTGTTTCTCATGGTTGCTTTGATTATTCAGAGTCTTTTGTGTTTCCATATGAAATGTGAAATTTTTGGTTCTAGTTCTGTAAAAAGTGCCATTGGTATTTGATAGGGATTGCATTGAATCTGTAGATTACATTTGATAGTATGGTCATTTTCACAATATTGATTCTTCCAACCCAGGAACATGGAATATCTCTCTTATCTGTGTATGTCATCTTTGATTTCTTATAATTTTCTGTATACAGTTCTTTTGTCTCCTTTGGTAGGTTTATTCCTAGATATTTTATTCTTTTGTTGCAATGGCGAATGGGACTGACTCCTTAATTTCTTTTTCTGAATTTTCATTGTTAGTATATAGGGATACAAGTGATTTCTGTGTATTGATTTTATATCCTGAATTTGTATCCTGTGTTTTTTTTTAATTTTTCTTTTTGTAATTGATTTCTAGTTTCATATCATTTTTTTTTGGGGGGGGAAGTGCAATATAATTTTTATCCTCCTAAATTTTTTGAGACTTTTGTGGCCTAATGTGGTCTACATGGAGGGCATTCCATGTGCACTTGAATAGGATGCTATTTAATTTGGGTACAGTGTCCTGTAGTTATGTAATTCCAGCTGTCCAGTTGTATCATTTAAGACCACTGTTTTCTTACTGACTTTCTGTCTGGAGAATCTGTCAATTGATTTAAGTTCAGGTATCAACGTCCCCTACAGTGGTGATATTGTCAGTTTCTCACTTCATATCTACCAATACTTGTATATATAGTTCAGTCACATTCTGAAAGATGTACACTTTTATTCTCCTCCCTCACATTTTGTGTTTCGGGAGTCATATCCTTATGTTTATCCCTTCATCATTTGTCATAGCTAAAATTGATTTTACAGTTGTTATCTTTTAATTTTTGTAATAGCTATTTGAGTGATTGATCCTCAGCCTTTACTCTATGTTTGCCTTTACTACCAGATTTTTCCTTTCTTATACTTTCCATTTTCTTATGGTAGCTCTTTCTTTTTCACCTAAAGAGGACTGTTTATCATTTCTTTTAGTGTGCATTTAGTATTGATGAACTCTTTTAGTTTGCTTACCTGAGAAGTTCTTTATCTGTTCCTCAATTCTAACTGACATTCTCGCTGTGTATTCTCGGTTGTAGGTTTCCCCTTTCACAGCTTTACATAAACCATGCCACTTTCTTCAGATCTGNCTTGAGAGTCCCTTGGACTGCAAGGAGATCCAACCAGTCCATTCTGAAGGAGATCAGTCCTGGGTGTTCTATTGAAGAAATGATGCTGAAGCTGAAACTCCAGTACTTTGGCCACCTGATGCGAAGAGTTGACTCATTGGAAAAGACCTTGATGCTGGGAGGGATTGGGGGCAGGAGAAGAGGGGGACGACAGAGGATGAGATGGCTGGATGGCATCACTGACTCGATGGACATGAGATTGAGTGAACTCCGGGAGTTGGTGATGGACAGGGAGGCCTGGCGTGCTGTGGTTCATGGGGTCGCAAAGAGTCAGACACGACTTAGTGAGTGAACTGACTGACTGACTGAACTCCTTATGTCATAAATTCTCTCTGTTTCATTTGTTGTTTTCTTTTTCAGGTTTCTTTCCTCCTTGTTTTTTCATTTGTAACTAATTCCTCTGTCTTATTTTGATTAGCTTTCTCTATGAAATTAGGTGAAATGGTCACCGACTTTGGTCTTGAGGGAGTGTCCTTGTGTGGAATAGCCCTGTGCAGTTTGCATGTGTCCAGTGGCTTTTGTGGGAGAGCTGGATCTGACAGGAGCATGGGGTGATACCTTCCCTGAGTATGCTAGCAGCTATCATCTTGGTGAGAAGTGGGGCTTGAGGTGGAGGGGCCAGGGCCATATGTGAGCTTAGCTTTTCGTTTGCACAGAGGCTGTCACTGCCCCCTGAGGGGTCGTTCATGTCCCCTGGAGCAGAAGCACTGAGTGTTGGGTCTGAGCTTACTCCATTCCTTGTGTGTCTCCATCCTCTCCCAGCAATGGTACATATACCCAGGGTGGAATAGCACTGGGAGTAAGAGAGTCTGGACTGTGTACCAGGTATGGGCCAGAGTGCACACTGCGTGGTCCTGGCACCAGTCAAAACCCAATTCAGTTGCTCAGTTGTGTCTGACTCTTTGCAACCCCATGAACTGCAGCACGCCAGGCCTCCCTCTCCATTGCCAGCTTCCGGAGTTTACTCAAACTTATGTCCATCGAGTCGGTGATGCCATCCAACCATCTCAAACTCCGTCGTCCCGTTCTCCTCCCACCTTCAATCTTTCTCAGCATCAGAGTCTTTTCCAGTGAGTCAGTTCTTTGCGTCAGGTGACCAAAGAATTGGAGTTTCAGCTTCAGCATCAGTCCTTCCAGTGAATATTCAGGACTGATTTCCTTTAGGATTGACTGGCTGGATCTCCAGCCAGGAGTCTTTAACACCACAGTTCAGAAGCATCAATTCTTTGGCGCTCAGCTTTCTTTAGGTCTCTATAACTACCAGTGATAACTACCCTCACCCCATTCAGATGCAGTGTTGGGCCCCATCCCAGTCCTTCCCTCCAGCCGTTCACCTTCCTTGGCAGTGGCAGCCTCTATCCTAGTGTGGAGCCGCGTGCGCAGCCTGGGCCAGGGTGTATTGGGGGTGGTCACAGGAAACTGGAGAGGGTCCCAGACAGTTTCAGTCTACTTCCTCTGCCTTGTTTTGAGGGTAAGAAATCATCTGTGCACTCCTCACAAGTGGAGTCTAGGTTTTTATAGCCTTCCTGTTAGCTCCACTGGTTTTCAAACCAACACCTGGGCATGAAACTAATCAAATTTCAGTAATTTGCACCCCATGGGCCAGATGGGGCCAAGACCAGTTTTTTAAAATTGCTAGTTAGCTAAGAAAAATCTATACATTTTATTATTTTTTTTATTTTTTTATTTTTATTTTAACTTTAGTTTACTTTACATTACTGTATTGGTTTTGCCAAACATTGACATGAATTCACCACAAGTGTACATGCATTCCCAAACATGAATCCCCTCCCACCTCCCACCCCATACCATCTCTCTGGGTCCTCTCCTTGCACCAGTCCCAAGCATCCTGCATCCTGCATCGGACATTGACTGGCGATTCATTTCTTACATGATAGTATACATGTTTCAATGCCATTCTCCCAACTCATCCCACCCTCTCCCTCTCTCTCCCCCAGAGTCCAACAGTTCACTCTATAGATCTGAGTCTCTTCTATACATTTTATAAAAGATTGTAAAAGAAACAGCAGCAACAGCAAATCTCAAGAAACAAAACAGTAATATGTGAGTCTCTATTCCATAAAGCCTGAAATATTTTTTCCCCAGCTCTCTATAGAAAAAAGTTTGCCAATACCCTAGCTTTTTGTCTTTACAGGCACACCACAGAGGTACTGAATATTTGATTCCAGACCACCAAAATAAAACAGATATCACAATAAAATAAGTCACATTTTTGTTTCTGTGTGTGGATAGTTATTTTTACATTATACTGCAATCTATGATGTGTGCAGTTGCATTGTGTCTGGAAAAACAATATGTTTACCTTACTTAAATAATTTATTGCTATAAAATACTTGTCATTGAGACTTCAGTGAGTTGCAGTGACAACATAAAAGATCACTGATCACAGATCACTTTAACAAATGTAAGAGTGATGAAAAAGTGTGAAGTACCATGAAAGTTGCCAAAATGTGACACAGAGATGCAAAGAGAGCAAATTCTGTTGGAAAAATGATACCAATAGACTTGCTCAGTGCAGGGTTGCCACAAACCTTCAGTGTGCAAAGCACAGGAAAGCAAAGTGCAGTAAAACAATATAGCCGTGTAACAGTTTTTTGAATGTTAAGACCAACCAGTACTAAGAGTGCCATGGACACGATGTAGCATAACTTGGAGCTATTCGTTCTAAAATTGTTTGCTAATGATACGATTATATATTTAGAAGACTGAAAAGAGATGAAACATTAGAACATGATAGAGATTCCTAAAGGTTTGAGAGTAAAGATAAAACTGTTCTCAAAAATGAATACGAAAAATATCCATCATTATCCCAGAAGTACTGGAAAAAATATTTTTGTAAAATGCACAACACAAAAATTAAAAAAAAAATTCTTCATTTAAAATGAAGAATCACAAATACAAAATAATGATACAGGGACTTACCTGGTGGTCCATTGGTTAAGACTCCATGCTTCCACTGCAGGAGTCATGGGTTTGTTCCCTAGTCAGAGAAGTAAGTTCCCATATGCTGTGTGCCATGGCCAAAAAAAAAAAAAAGAGAGAAGAAAAAATAATTTTAAAAAGAAAATTATGATACAAACAATTTTTGAATCAGTAATCAAAGAAAGTCACTCATTTAATAAATATCCATGAGCTTCTTCTCTGGGTCTGGCATTGTTTTAGGTCCTGAAATAGAATTTAACACCAAAAATTCACTCTGGGAATTGGCAGAGACCTTCTGACAGTGCTGGAAAGGCTGTGGGAAGAGGTCAGAGGATCGTCCAGTGTTGGTGAGAGAATAAACCTGGGGTTTGTAGAGAGCAGTTTTGAGAAGACCTGTCTAGACGCCTGTCATGTCGTGTTTGCTAAGTCCATCTCACACAACTGGATGGGAACCCTGAGTCCCCACCACAGTGGCATCCACTGCAAACAAAACCAGTACCTGTGCCAGATGGCGAATGAGGTATTTTTAACTATATTTGTCATATTTATTCTATAATAAATGAAACTCAGTTTTCAAGGATTCTTGCACATTCCTCTCCATTCCTGCACTGATTCTTCTCAAGACTCAAGACTTTGATCAGGAAAAAGCTGCAAATTAGCCGGTATACAAATGCTGGAACCTTCATCGAAGAAGCACATCATAAAATCACTGTTTATTTCTCCCTTTTACTAGACTCTGTACTCTTTCTTATTTCAAAGGATTGAGGATCCAAAGACAGAGTCTGGAGTACACAGTTCTGTGTCCATTGTCCAGATGGTGGCCAGGAGATCATAACCCTGGCCCTGCTTTGAAACATTAAGTACTTGAACCCCAGTTTTCTGGCCTCTAGATTTTGAGCTTCTGATAATCCCAGGGGGACTTCCTCCTCCTTCTGTGAGAACACATGGATGTGAGCTGTTCTGCGACATACCCTTCAGCTTTCCATACCCCAAAGTAACTGAGAGCTTCAATAAAGACTTTTTCTAATTGGATTCTGTTGCACAAGCTGGATCAGGACAAGTCATCAGACACATAGTTTTTATGGGATTAAACCATTCCAGTAGAGAATGTTTTTTGAATCTAATTAAGCAACTTGGATTTAACATCTATGGTCATTTATGCTTTTGGTTTTTAGGAGAAAATGGCAAGTGACGAATAACTAGAGTGTCTGAGATTTATCAGAACCAAAGGGTTCCAGAGGACGTGTCTTGTTGGGCTGTTTAGTTTTGTCTGTGCCTTACCCATCCGTGGCACTGCACAGTCCTGGAAGATGCCTCTATGCTGCCTGGACAGATTGGGCGGTAGAGGGCTCTGGCCATGGGAAAGTCTTAATCACTTAGGGCTCCCACTGCAGGCCCTGCATGAGTGCTATGTGTAAAATGTGATGTTGTTTTAAAGAGATTATCCCATGTATTTATTCTTTGGAAAATTACCATCCTGATTGGTAAGGTGTAAAACAACATAGTTTAAAATGTTTGCCATTTAGTCTAAAAACAGACCAAACTTAACTTGCCTAAATGAAGTCCGGGGGACAGGTAAATAAAAAAGAAGTGATGTGTCTACCCGGAGAGTTTCCACATATGTCTAGATAGCAGGTTATCACCTCCAGCTTCTGTTGCAGTACCAGGAGGGCCTTTGCCTTGTGCTGTGCAACCAGACTTGTTGCATGACATGAGAGTGTGTGGGTTCAACTGGGAAGATGCTTGTTCACTCATGTCATGGTGAACCTTTGGAAGATTTACATGCAGAATTTTACAAACAGTTGCATGGAGAGGCTATGGACTTTTACTGAAGTATGCTAATCTGGTCTATCTGCAAAGACAGCCTTTGAATATAAAGTCCTACCTTATTGAATTCCCATGGTGACTCACAATGATAAGACATCAGAGCACACAGGTCTTAAATATGCCAGAATAAAATGAGAGAACTGTTGATTTCCCCCAGAAGTCCAGGGGTTCAGGTTTACTATGCATCTGAGAATGGAGCAGATGGTGATAAGTTTATCTAGCTCCCTCAAGATAGTTGTATTCAGTTTGGTGTAACTAATAAGTGGCAGATAAGGTAATAGTTTTTTATACTTTTCATTTTAAGATTTTAAAAAACTTTTTTATTGGGGTCTAGCCAATTAACAATGTCATGATAGTTTAAGGTGAACAGCAAATTGGCTTACCCATACATATACATGTATCCATTTTCCCCTAGACTCTACTCTCATAACATTGACCAGAGTTCCTGGGATTATACAGTAGACCTTTCTGGTTATCCATTTTAAATATAGCAGTATATACATAGCCATCCCAAACTCCCTTACTATTCCCCCTACCACTGGCAACCATACAGTGGCAACCCAGCACTGCCAACCAACTCTAACTCTCTGAGCCTCTTTCTGTTTTGTAAGTTCACCTGTATCGTTTCTTTTAGATTCTGCATATAAGGGTGTCATATGATATTTATTCTTCTCTGTCTGACTTACTTCACTCCGGATCACAATCTTTAGGCTCATCCATGGTGCTACAAATAGCATTATTTCATTATTTTTAATGGTTGAGTTTGAGCATTCTTTGGCATTGCCTTTCTTTGGAATTGGAATGAAAACTGACCTTTTCCAGTCCTGTGGCCACTGCTGAGTTTTCCAAACTTGCTGGCATATTGCGTGCAGCACTTTCACAGCATCATCTTTCAGGATTTGAAACAGCTCAACTGGAATTCCATCACCTCCACTAACTTTATTCGTAGTGATGCTTTCTAAGGGCCACTTGACTTTACATTCCAAGATGTCTGGCTCTAGATTAGGGATCACATCATCATGATTGTCTGGGTC
>SJYQ01002335.1:134714-184011 GCA_006410935.1 Redunca redunca | reverse complement strand
ACTAAGGTCCGTCTAGTCAAGGCTATGGTTTTTCCTGTGGTCATGTATGGATGTGAGAGTTGGACTGTAAAGAAGACTGAGCACTGAAGAATTGATGCGTTTGAACTGTGGTGTTGGAGAAGACTCTTGAGAGTCCCTTGGACTGCAAGGAGATCCAACCAGTCCATTCTGAAGGAGATCAACCCTGGGATTTCTTTGGAAGGAATGATGCTGAAGCTGAAACTCCAGTACTTTGGACACCTGATGCAGAGAGTTGATTCATTGGAAAAGACTCTGATGCTGGGAGGGTTTGGGGGCAGGAGGAGAAGGGGATGACCCAGGATGAGATGGCTGGATGGCATCACGGACACGATGGACGTGAGTCTGAGTGAACTCAGGGAGATGGTGATGGACAGGGAGGCCTGGCGTGCTGCGGTTCTTGGGGTCGCAAAGAGTCGGACACGACTGAGCGACTGAACTGAACTGAATGGTTGAGTAATATTCCACTGTATATATGTACGACATTTTCTTTATCCATTCCTCTGTCCATGGACATTTAGGTTGCTTCTACGTGATGGCTCTTGTAAACAGTGCTGCAGTGAACACTGGAGTGCATATATGCTTTCAGATCATGTTTTTCTTTAGATACATGCTCAAGAGTGGGATTGCACAGTCATATGGTAGCTCTATTTTTAGTTTTCTAAGAAACTCCCATACTGTTCTCCACAGTGTACCAATTTACATTCCTACCAACAGTGTAGGAGACTTCTCTTCTCGCCGCACCCTCTCTGGCATTGTTTGTGGATGTTTTGGTGATAGCCGTTGGCTGGTGTGAGGTCGTATCTCATTGTAGTTTGGATTTGCCTTTCTCTAATAATTGGTGATGTTGAACATCTTTCCTGTGCCTCTTGGCCATCTGAATGTCTTCTTTGGAGAACTGTCTAGGTCGTCTCCCATTCGTTAAGTGGGCTGCTTGTTTTGATGCTGTTAAGCATCGTGAGCTGTTTGTAAATTGTGGAGACTGATACCTTGTCAGTCACATCATTTGCAAATATTTTCTCTCAGTTTGTGGGTTGCCTTTTCATTTTATTTATTGTTTCCTTTGCTGTGCAAAAGCTTTTGAGTTTAAGGAGGTCCCATTTGTTTATTTTTGTTTCCATTATTCTGGGAGACAGATTGAACAAATGTTGCTATGATTTATGTCAGAGGGTGTTCTGCCTATGTTTTCCTCTGGAAGTTTTATAGTGTCTCGTCTCATATTTAGGTCTTTAATCCATTTTGAACTTGTTTTTGTGTATGGTGTTAAAGAATGAGCAAATTTCACTTTTTCACATGTAGTTGTCCAGTTTTCCCAGTACCATTTGGTGAAGAGACTGTCTTTCCAGCGTTGTGTAGACTTGGCTCCTTTGTCATAGAGAAATTGACCATAGGGGCATGGAATTATTTCTGGGTTTTCTATCTTGTTGCATTGATCTATATTTCTATTTTTGTGCCAATACCGTACTGTTTTGATGACTGTAGTTTGTAGTATAGCCCAAAGTCAGGAAGCCTGATTCCTTCAGCTCTGTTTTTCTTTCTCAAGATTACTTTAGCTATTTGCGATCTTCTTTGTCTCCATACAAATTCTGGGACTTTGTTTTCTTCTAGTTCTGTGAAAAATGCCATGGGTAATTTGATACAGATTGCACTGAATCTATAGATTGCCTTGGGCAGTATAGTCATTTCAATAACGTTGATTCTTCCAGTCCATGAACATGGCATATCCTTTCCATCTGTTTGTGTCTTCTTCAGTTTCTTTCATCAGCATCTTATAGTTTGGGGGTTCTGGTTTTTGTCTCTTTAGGTAGAGTTATCATCAGGCACTTAATTCTTTTTGATGTGATGGTAAATGGAATTATTTCTTGAATTTCTCTTTCTAATCTATTGTTGTTACCTTATAGAAATGCAACAGATTTCTGTGTGTTAATTTTGTAACCTACAACTTTACCAAATTTATTGATGAGTTCTAATAGCTTTCTGGTAGCATCTGGGANACAGATTTCTGTGTGTTAATTTTGTAACCTACAACTTTACCAAATTTATCGATGAGTTCTAATAGCTTTCTGGTAGCATCTGGGATTTTCTATGTGTAGTATGATGTCATCTGAAAACAGTGACAGTTTAACTTCTTCATTTCCAATTTGAATTTTCTTTACTTCTTTTGCTTCACTGATTACTGTAACTTGGACTTCCAAAACTATGTTGAATAAAAGTGGTGAGTGTGGACATCCTTCTCTTGTTTCTGATCTTAGGGGAAGTGCTTTCAGTTTTTCACAGTGGTGTGTGATGTTAGTTGTAGGTTTGTCCTATATAGTCTTTATTTTGTTGAGGTAAGTTCCCTCTCTGCCCACTTTCTAGGGAGTTTTTATCATAAATGGATGCTGAATTTTCAAAAGCTATTTTAAAATCTATTGAGATGATCATGTAGTTTTATTCTTCAATTTGTTGATCTGATGTATCACGTTTATTGATTTGTGGATATTAGAGAATCCTTGCATCCCTGGGATAAATCCCACTTGACCATGGTGTATGATCTTTTTAATATGGATTTTGTTGAGGATTTTTGCACCTATGTTCATCAATGATATTGGCCTGTAATTTTCTTTTTTCTAGTATCATTGTCTGGTTTTGGTATCGGGGTGCTTGTGGCTTCATAGAATGAGTTTGAAAGTTTTCCTTTCTCTGCAATTTTTGGGAAGAGTTTCAGAAGGATACATGTTAACTATTTTCTAAATGTTTGATAGAATTAACTTGTGAAACCATCAGGTCCTGGAATTTTGTTTGTTGGGAGTTTTTTAATTATAATTTCAATTTCAGTGCTTGTGGTTGGTCTGTTCATATTTTCTATTTCTTCCTGGTTCAACTATAACTTTCTAATAATTTGTCCATTTCTTCCCAGTTGTCTGTTTTATTGGCATCTAGTTGCTCGTAGTAGTCTCTTATGATCCTTTGTATTTCTGTGGAGTCAGTTGTAACATTTCCTTTTTCATTTCTAATTTTATTGATTTGAGTCCTCTCCTTTTTATTCTTGATAAGTCTGGCTAAAGATTTATCAGTGTTAACTGTCAGCAAGGTCTGAATCATTTGACTTCTCAATTTGAGTAAGTTTTGAGAAACTTACTAAACAGTAAGTTTTATGTGATGCTTACCCAAAAGTTGCAGTATCCTTGAATTTGGAAATTAACATATGTATCTTAAACTCTGTGGCTACACATCTAGTTTCTAGGTTATTGTTTTTGATCTGTTGCTATTTGTCAAAGTACTTAAAAATCAAATTGCCATATTAGAAACTAAGAGCTACCATTTCATAAATAATCAGAGTAACTGTACAGATGACTGTCTGAATGCATCCCTGTATCCTTGTGGTGCTGAAGACTAATTTATTTAGCCCGTTAGATTTCAGTAAATTCCTTGAATTGTTCAGAATAGATAAATCTATGCCATAAAATATAATTGCTGTTAACTGCTGTCGTATTGCAAGAAAGTATGTGTTTTCTTTGTTTTTCCAGCTCTGTTGAGATATAATTGACAAAACAGTGTTCAATTTAAGGTTTTTGGTGGGTTGGTCTGATACATTTATAAATTGCAAAATGATTGTCACCATATTTGCTACCACTTCCATTACATCACATCACTTCAGTTCAGTTCACTCACTCAGTTGTGTCTGACTCTTTGCGACCCCATGAATCGCAGCACACCAGGTCTCCCTGTCCATCACCATCCCTCAGAGTTCACTCAGACTCACGTCCATCGAGTCCGTGATGCCATCCAGCCATCTCATCCTCTGTCATCCCCTTTTCCTCCTGCCCCCAATCCCTCTCAGCATCAAGAGTCTTTTTCCAATGAGTCAACTGTTCGCATGAGGTGGCCAAAGTACCAGAGTTTCAGCTTTAGCATCATTCATTCCAAAGAAATCCCAGGGCTGATCTCCTTCAGAATGGACTGGTTGGATCTCCTTGCAGTCCAAGGGACTCTCAAGAGTCTTCTCCAACACCACAGTTCAAAAGCATCGATTCTTTGGCGCTCAGCCTTCCTCACAGTCCAACTCTCACATCCATACATGACTACTGGAAAACCATAGCCTTGACTAGACGGATCTTAGTAGGGAAAGTAATGTCTCTGCTTTTGAATATGCTATCTAGGTTGGTCATAACTTTTCTTCCAAGGAATAAGCGTCTTTTAATTTCATGGGTGCAGTCACCATCTGTAGTGATTTTGGAGCCCCCCAAAATAAAGTCTGACACTGTTTCCACTGTTTCCCCATCTATTTCCCATGAAGTGATGGGACCGGATGCCATGATCTTTGTTTTCTGAATGTTGAGCTTTAAGCCAACTTTTTCACTCTCCTCTTTCACTTTCATCAAGAGGCTTTTTAGTTCCTCTTCACTTTCTGCCATAAGGGTGATGTCATCTGCATATCTGAGGTTATTGATATTTCTCCCGGCAATCTTGATTCCAGCTTGTGCTTCTTCCAGTCCAGCGTTTCTCATGATGTACTCTGCATATAAGTTAAATAAGCAGGGTGACAATATACACCCTTGATGTACTCCTTTTCCTATTTGGAACCAGACTGTTGTTCCATGTCCAGTTACATCACATAGATACAATTAAATTTTTTTTTTAAAAGCTCTTAGGCTAAATGCAGTCATTGTCACCAATAAAAGCAGTGGTGAAGTCTACATACAAATGAATTTTGGATCCTATAGACACTATTAAAATAATTTCAGACCTCCATTTGTTGGTTAGGGAACACCAAAATGCTGTAAGAAGAAACTCAAGTAATTCAGTGATTTGGAGAGTATAGCCATTTCTTACCAGGGATTCTGAAATGAACATTGTATTTGAATCAGTTCTAAGGAGATGGATGGAACTGGAGCCGATTATACAGAGTGAAGCAAGCCAGAAAGAAAAACACCAATATAGTATACTAACGCATATATATGGAATTTAGAAAGATGGGGATGATGACCCTGTATGCAAGACAACAAAAGAGACTCAGATCTATAGAGTGAACTTTTGGACTCTGGGGGAGAGAGAGAGGGAGAGTGTGGGATGAGATGGGATAATGGCATTGAAACATGTATACTATCAAGTAAGAAACGAATCGCCAGTCGATATCCGATGCAGGATGCAGGATGCAGGATGCTTGGGACTGGTGCAAGGAGAGGACCCAGAGAGATGGTATGGGGTGGGAGGTGGGAAGGGATTCATGTTTGGGAACGCTTGTACACTCGTGGTGAATTCATGTTAATGTTTGGCAAAAGCAATACAGTAATGTAAACTAAACTAAAGTTAAAATAAAAATTTAAAAAAAATTAAAAAAAAAATGAAATGAACATTTTGTGTTAGTAGGCTCCTCTGCCCCTGGGGCATTCGGGGAGGCAGGCTGACAGTGAGTGCTCTGTCATTTCCAGCATGTGACTGCAAAGCCTGGAGGGTACGTCTTACTCTGTTCACATGTCCCTTTGCGAGCTCCACTCTGCCAAGCTCGTTGGTTACTTTGTGCATTTGGAGCCCCAGAGTTTCCTCCTCTCTGTGAAAGGATTGTGATCTTAGGTCTGGTCCTTCTATTTCTCTCTTTACAGACTTGAAGTTCTGGCTCTAGTTCCATTTGCTTCATCTGTGTAGTCCTGGTAGGACTTTCGTTTCTAAAGAAGATGCTGCTGCTGCCGTTTAGTTGCTCAGTCATGTCCAACTCTTTGTGACCTCACGGAATGTAGCCTGCCAGGCTTCAGGGCTCATGGGATTTCCCAGACAAGATTACTGGAGTACATTGCCATTTTCTTCTCCAGGGGATCTTCCTGACGCAGGAATCGAACCTGCATCTCCTGCATTGGTAGTCAGATTCTTAACCACTGAGCCACTTGGGAAGCCCATGGAAGGTGCTAAATGCTGTTAAATATTCTGTAGTTTATACTCAGCAGCAATGCCTTGATACAGTTCAAATGATTGAAGCCATAGATAAAACATTTTGAGTTTAATAGAGGGGAAGGTCATGATGCAAAGTAGGAATATTATTAGCAATGAGGTAACCTGCTGTTGTTCTGGTGGGTTTGGTTTATTTTTCCATTAAAGGTAAATAACTTACAGACAAGTGTGTCCATGCTGGCAGGAAGTGAAAGGCTACATTATGGAGATGTTATTTTGTACTTTTAATGATGATGGGAGCTTTCACCAAACATAAATTCTTATATATAGAATTTCTGGTGCAGTAAACTCCTTAATTTCATTGGTCCCTCAAGGAGGCCCCTGTGTGGCAACATCACACACTTTGGTCTCATACCCTATACTGTGCTGGGTGGATTCTAAAGAGTCATTATGCAGTTGAAAGTTTTTTATGTGATGTTTTCCAGTTAAATGATAAAATCTGATTAATTTTAACAACAGCAACTCTTTAGATATAATCTCATCTCTCCCAAGTTTAAATGATGTGCTTATTAGTTATGTCCTTATGTGCCAGTCGGATGCAGCTAAAGATTTAACATCAGTTCCAAAGAAAATGTTAGCATTGATTTATGGAGCCAGACTCCCCATCTTCTATTTGTCTGCCTTCATCTCACATCAAACAAGTGAAAAAAAAAAAAAAAAAAAGGAAAAGATAGCTGTTTCTCCTTCAAACTAAAACTCCAGCTCTGACCTCAGCTTAGCTGATAACCTCAAGTAACTTGGTTCCCAACAGCAAGCCCATTTTAAGAAGGTAACTGGAACTTGGTGAGAGCGGGGAATCAATTCTCCCTGGGCACAGAATGTCAGAGGATCCACCTACTGCCTGCTTTTGCATTTTCACTGGAAGACACTTAGATTTTTGAACAATCCTAATTATGGAAAAGTTCCTCTCATGCAGCTACGATATGCCTCTTTTACTTCTGTCCTCTAACTCTGTATTTGCTTTCTAGAGTCTTACAGAACAAGTCTGACCCATCATGCACAGCTGCTTTTCAGACATTTAAGTCAGTGGCTGTGCTCATCTGCCCTGCCCCTGACCCCAAGTGCTGGGGGTTCCCTGCCCCCGAGCACACACCTGCTGTCTCTGAACGTCTGTGCACTTGTCTTCACAGGGGTGTGGGGGTGGTGCGTGTCATTGAACCTGGCTGTTTTTAAAATACTGGGAATATTTCAGTCTTGAGCTTGAGGCTAGGAATACATATTTTTGACTGGATTTGGATAAATAGTTTAATTAGGTATTTTATACTTATTGGTAGGCCCCATAAGGACCAAATATGTTGTTAATATTTACTAATGTTTAATTAATGTTTATTGAACTCAAAAAGGACCTTTTAAAGAAACAGTAAACACTAAAAGAGAAATTTAACAATTACTCTCTTATTTGTACATATAAGTGGATTCTCCTGAACTATAGCTACAATCTCTTTAAACTCTAATACTGCTGATGACTTACCTATAAAAGGAACTGATATATTACAGTTTGGTCTCATGAGGAGTTGTATTTTGCACTGCATAATGTAAACAGCAGATGGGGCGTTACTTTTCTCCCTCATGTGGGACAAACTCAAGGGGTGTAGTCTATACTGTGCTGTAATTACTGATTTGCAAGGCAAAAGCAAAGTTGGAACCATGGCAAAATGAGAACTTAAAACAAGTTTCATATTTAGATGTTGTTGATGTTTCTATCACAGCAATGACAGGATGTTAATATGCTGGGAATTGAACTCATTGAAAACTTGCTTTTAGACATATATCTGTCCTTCTGAGAGTTTGAAATGATACCAAGGTGTTTTGCTACAGTAGGAAGATATTGGAGGCAGAGTGTCAGGAATACACAAGGTTTCCTCTGGTGGGTCAGTGGTGTTTATTAGTGGTAAAAACATGGGGCCAGCTTCCCTCCTTCCTGTAGATCCCCTGAGAGATACTCTGTGGAACAGGTGGATCTCTGGTCCTCTTATCTGTTATGTCCCATGGGTTTGGATCAGCAGGTTAATGTGGATTTGAGAATCAAATCACCTTTTGGTGCTCTTTGTTGCTTTGATGTGTAGTAGAAGGTCTTTCCTAGGGAAGTAATGAGAGAAGAGAAGAGGACAAAATAGAACTTAGCTGTCTGCTGAGTACTGATCAGGCAATTGCTGGGGCTAAAATACAGCATGATAGTTCTCAGCAGTTTATGTGGTTTTTTAGAGAAACAGTAGAAAAGGAACCTGAGTGTATTTGAAGCTTTTATCTCCACTGGAATCCTCTGTGGGGAATTTAACTAGACAGCTACAGTATCGTTCGGACTTCTCCTTTCACACAAATGAAATGCTGGTCAATTTAGGCAAGTCAGCTTGGATTTAGACTTTTAAAGGGGAAAGCATTCTCTTTGGGAAGGTGGCTTTTCCTTGCTACATATTAATACTTTCCAAGAAAATAACTAATTTTGCATGATCACATTTCTATGTTTCTCCATAATAGCTGAAATAAATGAACTAAAGTGATATGGCTGTTTGAAATAACTAAAGATTAGTTTTCTAGAAAAATCCTTTGGTCAATTATATTTTAGATTTCCCTAACGCCTGATAGAGCTAGCAGTTCTTACTGTAATATACATGTGTTCACAGGAATCTTGCTTAATACTAACCATGTATCTTTTGAACATCAACTATATAATCTGTTTCATTTATTCCATCCTTTTCTAAATATTCCTGAAATCATGGTGCCCTTTAATTCTGTGTCTCTGGTTTTTGGGCATACTGTGGTGCTTAAACCTTGCTGCTAAGTGCTCTGGAAGATCATGGACTCACACTTTAGGCAAG
This sequence comes from Redunca redunca, assembly GCA_006410935.1. Lineage (NCBI taxonomy): Eukaryota > Metazoa > Chordata > Mammalia > Artiodactyla > Bovidae > Redunca > Redunca redunca. The sequence continues at coordinate 175,246 of SJYQ01002335.1, read as the reverse complement.
AAGAAGCATCTCATTAACCTTTTGGAACAATTGGGACTGCTTTTAATGAAATGCTGGTGTGTGTTTTCAGCTGTGGTTCAAATATTCCTGGTAGAAAAAGGAGAGGTGCCACCAGAATAGACGCCTTTAAAACTGGAATCAGGCCACTTGAAGGAATTTCAGGAAGGACTAGTGCTGTCCCCCCTTGCAAGGAAACCTTTAATTTCTTGGAAAATCTTAAGATAGTTTTCAGTCTGAAGATCACTCAATTTGAAACTCTTTTAAGTCTCCCTTAAATAACCCTTCTTAGATAACTATGCCGTATGTTTCCCCAAAACATTCTAAAGAAAAGAGTTTATGATTTTTCATTAGTTGAAAGGATATCTTTTCCCTTCCTGCTAGTCTCTTTTTCCTACCAGAATTCACTAATCTTGAATGTCTGTAAAATTGAATTTCAAATGCAGAGTACTTGACTTATTTAAATTTTGTTACTGATTTAATTATAGATTGTTTTTGTAAAGACTTTTTTTTCCCCCATCAAAAAAAGTCTTATTTCTATCTGTGTGGAAAACACAGTGAAACAAATCCTTGTTGGGAAAAAAAGACCCTTCAACCTCAGAGATGGAGGCTCAGCTGCAGGGGCAGGGAGAAGGAGGGCCAGCTCATGACTCAGGAGGCTGCACCTAGGTCACTTTTTCTGGACTCCCATTCCCCTTCATCTTGGGAAACAGCACCATTTTCATGCGTGTGCTTTGAAAATAATCCCTTTTCTGATTTTATCTTGTTAATTCTACTCTGATGTTATCCTGTTAATTCTGCACTTCAAGTGAAGAGACTGGTAACATTTATTTAAAATACTGCATAGCTAAACTCAGAGTACATGCCGAAATGTTGGGAAGCAGCATGTCAAGGGCAAGTGAGACAAATGGAATCAGAAACAAACAATGAAGAAACACACAGACCTCTTCCATGTGAGTATGACTTTGGGGAATATAGGAACTATTTGACTACTAGCATCTTCCAAGCAAAATGAAACAATTGACATATACATGAATATTGCTAGATTTAAAAATTTCCCAAACACATCGAACATCTTACAAGCCCCACGGCCTTCCTCTCTTCTGCACTTAATCAAGGAGGCATATGGTTTGCTCTGCTCCAGTCCTCCCAAGCCAGGGGGTCTGCAGCTTAATGAGACAGGACATATTTTGGAATCACATGGAATTGGGAGGATTCCTTCAGATGAAAACAGCAAACAAGGCTTGGAAGTGCTTCAGCTGTTTGCATTTTCCTGCCATCTCACTCCTGTGTTTCATCTTCAAGCTGCTGTGGCAAGATTGTGGTGAAGTCTGTCCCCATTCAGAGGGTGATTCCCTGTGTCTGTTTGAGGCTGCCGTTTCTTTCCTTACTTCTATTATGATGTCTTGGAAGATGCTGCTGTTGTGTTGCCAGCTTAGCAACTTTCCAGAGAACATCCCTTGGCTGAATGGAGCCACCCTGCCTGGAGGAGGGCTTGCCAGTGACAGCTAGTGCAAGAGCCTGGCCCTTTTGCCTAGTGGAATAATTCTGTCTTTGTGTTTGTGCTCGAGTGCCCCCACGGGGTCAGTCTCCCTCTAGCTAAGACCCTGCTTGGCTCTCCCTCCTGCCCTCCCTTGCTTCCCTGCCTCTCCTACTCCTGGGCATGCCCGACATATGTTGCTTGCCTGCAGCATCTTCCAGGTTCAGCTTTAGGAAGGCTGACCCCATCAGGCCCTTCCCATCAGCTTTGGCTCCTAGAACCCTCCATCTGCCAAGGTCTACGTCCTTCCCAAGCCTGGCCTCCGTGCCTTCCCTCCATTCTGTGAGCTGCTGTGCATCCTGCACTGAATCCTCTGCTGTTCTCAGCTGAGTCAGTGTATACTGTCTGTAGCCACAGAACTTTGACAGCTTGATGCCTGTGTCTATCAGGTCAGCTCAGGAGAAAGAAGCTCCAGGGTAGATTGAGGGGGAAAGTGTATGTGCTGGAAGCTTTAACTTTTGTTTCAGATTCAAAGGATTTCTTAACAAAAGAAACCATTCATTATACACAAATAAATAATTTTAATATTTAATAGGGAACGATCTATCATACTTGCAACAAGCAATCATTAAAGGAAAGAGAAATAGAATAGTAAAGGATAATAACAGTACATGTATCATCAGATTGGGTTTTGACTGACATCCAAGCAGCATCCCAGACTCAGACAGCAAACAGCAATCTGGAGTCCCATTTGGGAAAAGGTCCCAGGCAGCGCCTTGGCTCCACTGTTGAGACTTCAGAATTGCACTTTGGGGGTTCCTGCTTATAATCCCAGGCTGCAAACAAATTGCAGCTCTGGTTTTATGTTGTTTTTTTTTTTCTTTTTGAACAATGTTATTTGTTTTGTCTTGCAAATCTTGAAAAGTTGTTAAGCTCCAGGGCGGCTGGCCAGATCCCATGTAGGGGCTCGACAATCCCAGCCCTCGCCCTCTCTCATCCGCAGGGCTGCTTATTTTGCACTCACAGCAGACACATTTTCAGGTCAGAAGCGAGGTCAGAGGCCTGCTCTGCTTCCTTGTCTCTGAAGGCTGAGCAGGACGACTTCCATGTAATTTTCTAACAGTGTAGTATAAAGAATTGCTCTAACTATAACAGAGTTGATGTAAAGGGGACGGGCTAGTAAGAAGTACAGAGAACACTCATAAATAAAGTCATAGCATGTAAAAGGAGGCTAGCTACCCCAGGAAGGGACCCTGGGCTGAGATATAGACATTATCAAAGGGTCTGTGCCCATGGCTCGCTGAACAACAAAGGAGTCACTGTGGTCCTGTACCAGTGGAAATTGCCAGAAATCCACCTTCCAATTTGTTGGGGAAATCCATTTACCCAAGGAGTCATTCTAGTACAAAACCACCCAGGAAGGGTGCTGTGAAGCTGCTGGCCACTGGGTGCCACTGATTACTGTACACCGTGGAGCTAGGTGCTGCAGGAGCTGGGCACAGGGGGCAGGGGCTGTTCCTCTGGAGCCTGGAGCTCCACCGAAGCAGCTAGGCCCTGGAGATGTGGCTGTGCTGTAGCAGCCAGCTCAGGGAGCACTCCGGAGCCCAGAAGCAGAACCTCCACAGTGTCTCTCCAGCTTCCCCAATGACAAAACTTACTGCCAGTTGGCCAAGGAATCATTTATAGGGCCCAGATCCACTTTCATGGATTAGGCAATGGAGAAATTCAGTATGTGGATAACTGGCACAGTGCCGTATTTCCTCATCTGATGCATTAGCAGAAGCTTTACTGGTCACAGGTAGGATAGGGCTTATGTGATATGTGATATGCACTTATGGTAAATATGCAGTGGAACTGCAAAATGGCAGGACTCTGAACAGGCTGATTTTAACCCTTTCAAAAAGGAAAGTGAAAAACATTTCCTCAGAGCTGTAATGAAGACTTCAGTCTAATCAGTTCAGTTCAGTTGCTCAGTCGTGTCCAACTTTGGAACCTCATGAACCGCAGCACGCCAGGCCTCTCTGTTCATCACCAACTTCCAGAGTCCACCCAAACCCATGTCCACTGAGTCGGTGATGCCATCCAACCATCTCATCCTCTGTTGTCCCTTTCTCCTCCTGCCCTCAATCTTTCCCAGCATCAGGGTCTTTTCAAATGAGTCAGTTCTTTGTTATCAGTTGGCCAAAGTATTGGAGCTTCAGCTTCAAGATCAGTCCTTCCAATGAACACCCAGGAGTGATCTCCTTTAGGATGGACTAGTTGGACCTCCTTGCAGTCCAAGGGACTCTCTAGAGGCTTCTCCAACACCACAGTTCAAATCTAATCAGGGCCCCTAATCTCTCACTCTTCCAGACTTTCTGAATCTTCTTAAGTGTCCAGCACTTGGGGGTTTGCCTGCCATGTTGTTACTGAGTCCAACCTTGTACTGCTCACAGTATGACAGGCCAGTAATCAAGAGACAAGTTGTTGAGGCAAGGAATAACTTTATTTAGAAGACCAGCAAACTGAGAAGATGGTGGGCTCATGCCCCATAGGACCATCTTCTCAGAGTTAGAATTCAGGCTCCTTTTACACTAAAAGGGGAGGGAATAAAGTGAGACACTTTCTGGTTCCCATCGGCCTCTGGAGGGGAGGTGATAATTTCTTCCTCCCTGTAGCCATTCCACAGGTGGGCCTGGTCACTATGTCTTCTGTGAGCTGAAAGTTGTTTTAGCTTAAGGCTTATTACCTGCAAAACAGAGTTCCCAGAGATGGGCCATTGTGTGAAATTTAAGCCTATAGGCAATATCCCTTAAGTAACTAGCTTATAATAGATTACAAAATGTTCTTCCCTACAACTCACCACCATCAACATCCCTTCCACCATCTTGTGGGGAAACAAAGGAAGACCATTCTGTTGAATGGGGGTCATGAATATTCCTTAGGACCTTTAGTCAATCTTTTGTATTTCATGACTATTTGAACCCAGTGGGACTGCTTAGCATTTTATTTATTCAATTTAATTGAACTTAGAGTTTGGTTCCAGTTCCCCAAAGGTATACTAAATTCCCGTGCTATTTATTTGGACAAAATTGAAGAACTATGGATGGAGGTTTGTGACATTGTACCGGAGGCAGTGATCAAGGCCATCCCAAAGAAAAAGAAACGCAAAAAGGCAAATAATGTTTGTCTGAGGAGGTCTTATAAATAGAGGGAGAAAAAGAGAAGCTAAAGGTAAAGGAGAAAAGGTAAGATATACTCATTTGAATGCAGAGTTACAAAGAATAGCAAGGAGTGATAAGAAAGCCTTCCTCAGTGATCAATGCAAAGAAATCGAGGAAAAAAATAGAATGGGAAAGACTAGAGATCTCTTCAAGAAAATTAAAAATACCAAGGGAACATTTCACGCAAAGAAGTTCTCAATAAAGGACAGAAATGATATGGACCTAACAGAAGCAGAAGATATTAAGAAGAGGTGGCAAGAATACACAAAAGAACTATATGAAAAAGCTCTTCATGACCCAGATAACCAGGATGGTGTGGTCACTCATCTAGAGCCAGACATCCTGGAATGCAAAGTTAGGTGGGCCTTAGGAAACATCACTACAAACAAAGCTAGTAGAGGAGATGGAATTCCAATGGAGCTATTTCAAATCCTGAAAGATGATGCTGTGAAAGTGCTGCACTCAATATGCCAGCAAATTTGGAAAACTCAGCAGTGGCCACAGGACTGAAAAAGGTCTGTTTTCATTCCAATCCCAAAGAAAGGCAATACCAAAAAATGTTCAAACTATCTCACAGTTGCACTCATCTCACACGCTAGCAAACTAATGCTCTAAATCCTCAAAGCCAGGCATCAACAGTATGTGAACTGTGAATTTCCAGATGTTCAAGCTGGATTTACAAAAGGCAGAGAAACCAGAGATCAAATTGCCAACATCTGTTGGATCATAGAAAAAGCAAGACAGTTCCAGAAAAACATCTACTTCTGCTTTATTGACTATGCAAAAGCCTTTGACTGTATGGATACAACAAACTGTGGAAAATTCTTTAAGAGGTGGGAATACCAGATCACCTGACCTGCCTCTTGAGAAATCTGTATGCAGGTCAATAAGCAACAGTTAAACCTGGACTTGGAACAACAGACTGGTTCCAAATAGGGAAAGGAGTACGTCAAGGCTGTATACTGTCACCCTGCTTATTTAACTTCTATGCAGAGTACATCATGAGAAACGCTGGGTTTGATGAAGCACAAGTTGGAATCAAGATTGCCAGGAGAAATATAAATAACCTCAGATATGCAGATAACACTACCCTTATGGCAGAAAGCAAAGAAGAACTAAAGAGACTCTTGATGAAAGTGAAAGAGGAGAGTGAAAAAGTTGGCTTAAAACTCAACATTCAGGAAATGAAGATTATGGCATCTGGTCCCATCACTTTATGGCAAACAGATGGGGAAATAATGGAAACAATGAGAAACTTTAGTTTTTTGGCTCCAAAATCACTGCAGATGGTGACTGCAGCCATGAAATTAAAAGATGCTTGTTCCTTGGAAGAAAAGCTATGACAAACCTAGACAGCATATTAAAAAGCAGAGACATTACTTTGCCAGCAAAGGTCCATATAGTCAAAGCTATGGTCTTTCCAGTAGTCATGTATGGATGTGTGAGTTGGACTATAAAGTAGGCTGAGCACCAAAGAATTGAACTGTGTTGTTCAAGAAGACTCTTGAGAGTCCCTTGGACAACTGAAGATCACACCAATCAGTCCTAAAGGAAATTAACCCTGAATATTCATTGGAAGGACTGATGCTGAAGCCTCAATACTTTGGCCACTTGATGCAAAGAGCCAGCTTATTGGAAAAGACCCTGATGCTGGGAAAGATTTAAGGCAGGAGGAGAAGGGAATGACAGAGGATGAGATGGTTGGATGGCATCATCAATTCAATGGACATGAATTTGAACAAACTCCAGGGGAAGGTGAAGGGCAGGGAGGCCAAGTGTGCTACAGTCCATGGGTCACAAAGACTTGAACACGATAGAGCAACCGAACAAGAACAGGTACCTGAGCAGATACCCAGAATACAATATTTTAAGGGGCTTAATTTAAGCCTGCTTCTGATCTGTAGTGGGCAGTTGGCAAGGTCTTATCCCAAGTTAAATGATTCTTGACACTTTAGTGACATTTCTTTTTAATATATGATTCATTTTCTTGGCTTTTAATATATGATTTGTCTTCCTGTTGATTGTGGTCTGTAGGATGAATGTTGTGTTAACACCTCAATCCAAAGGTGGATAATTTCTCTAAGTGGAACCACTTCAGAGATTTTACATCCACATGGTTCATGCTTCTATCCATCCTGAAAATGTGTTCACACAAACACTAGCAGGTTAACTGCAATTTTTGCAATTTGGGCATTTCAGTAAAGTCTATATTTCAGTCCTTTGGTGGACTCTGATTCAAAGTTTTCTGGTGAATAACTTCAGGGTGAGGTCTATCAGAAAAGTAATCAGCCCATTCCCCAATGTCAGTTTTACCTGAGGCTTCTGTGGGCAATTAGATCCCTCAAATCCAAGGAAGCCCCCTGGCCTCTTCATTCAGAGTGTCTCTCTCTCTACCATACATGAGGTTCTTTCATTGTTCTGCTTTAGTCTAGGGAATCTGTTTTCCAGTGTCCCTCCTCCTTATAATAGGCACATTGTTCCATCCCCAGTAGAGCCTTACTTCAAGTTCCTTGCCTTTTGGGAATCCAATTCCACTGCCAAAAAAAGTGATGTTTGGTCTCGCATCTTCTTTCTTCTATTGCTGTCCTCTATTGAATACTTTAACAGCAACATCTACCAGTTGAGAAGAGTTCTTTCCAAATGTTCCATCTAATTTTTGTAACTTTCTCTTGATGTCTGAGGCATTTTGCCCACAAAGATCAAATCTACTATTCTAATATTTTTAGGGGCCTCAGGACCTGATGTCTGTAGGTCTCATAAAATCCTTTCCAAAAATTCAGAGAGGTCTTCATTTGTTTTGCTGAATTTCTTGAATTTTGTTCAACCACTTTTGCTTGGTTTTCCTTTACAAGGCCTTGCCACCACGGAAGCCCAACTATTGAAAGAATGTCATTTTGTTTTGGCATCAGCCAAGTGGAATTGCAGTGCATTGTCAACAGAAATTTGACTACTGCTGTGACAGTGGACTTCCCTTGTGGCTCAGCTGGGAAGAATCCGCCTGCAATGCAGGAGGCCCCGATTCGATTCCTGGGTCAGGAAGATCTGCTGGAGAAGGGATCGGCTACCCACTCTGGTATTCTTGGGCTTCCCTTGTGGCTCAGCTGGGAAGAATCTGCCTGCAATGCAGGAGGCCCCGATTCGATTCCTGGGTCAGGAAGATCTGCTGGAGAAGGGATTGGCTACCCACCCCAGTATTCTTGGGCTTCCCTTGTGGCTCAGCTGGTAAAGAATCCGCCTGCAATGCAGGAGACCTGGGTTCAATAGATCCCCTGGAGAAGGGAAAGGCTCCCCACTCTGGTATTTGGGCCTGAAGAATTCCACGGACTATCCATGGGGTTGCAAAGAGTCTGACACGACTGAGCTACTATCACTTCACTGTAAAGTATGACTGATCATTTACCAGAATATACCAGAATTTTAGGAACCCCATACAATTTCTAGAATATATATATTAATAATATATAATACATATATTAATAATATTTACCCATATAATACAGTCTAAAAAAGTTTTATCACTCATTTGATGATACTGCCCATGCAATTCAACACACCGAACAAGCTCAATTAGTTTGATATTCCTGAGATGGAAAGAAAACAAATAATTTCAGGTATTGTAGGGGCATTCTGGAAAACCTCAGAGTTAGCCAGAGGTCAAATCAACCCCATTTAGAACTGGATAAGTTTGTCACAAATATAAAAAAATTTTAACCAGGGATAATAAAAAATCTCAGTGGTCACTACAGATCACTTAAACAAACGCATAATCTATTACCAAAAGCAGTTCAATATTTTAAGAAAACTTTGTCCTCTTAGAGAACCAAATTCAGGTTTTATATCACTATATCTTTAAAATTTATTTTCTTAATTAATTTCAATCTTATTTTAGAACTTAGTTTAGCTTCAAGTTTTGAAAATCTGGAGAGGCTGTTCTAGATAATCATTCCCAAAGTATTATCCCCATAGAGTTTACCCCCAAACTCTTTGCTTCATTCATCTTTATTTTACTTACTTAAAAACTTTCTCACATTGTTATTTTCCTGTGGACAAACTTTGTATCAGGAATGGGGTATTATTTGGTTTCCAGTAAACCTAGATACAGTGGAAGTGTTATACTTAATGTTGATGACTCTAAAGGCATCTATATCAAACTGACAAGCTTAAGCTATTTTCAGCAACAGATATTAATTCAATATTGAGTATTTCATAGATCATGTGGACCTGAAACTCATTCTGGCCAGTTTCCTTTATATTTGTGTATTTATAAAAGCAATTTTCTTTAAGCCAATTAAATAGAGCTCTTTTACAAATTAATCTTGGCAGTGCCACACATCTGTAACACATATACAAACACAGGGAACTCATAGTTGCCATTCCAAAGGTTAGCTGTGAATTAGGTAAAACAATGTAAAACCCATCAGTTATAAAAGACTTTGGATTCAAATTGGGCTTTGGATAATGGGATGAATCAAGGACATCTGTCTGCATAGCTAAATCCTTATTCTTGCATTTATGGAAAAGACACGTCTATTTCTACTTGTATGTTTTGGTGATTTTAGGAATGAAATGGAACCTTTCTCTTGTTCCTTGGACTGTCCCACTTCCGGGCAAGAACAGACTTTTTTTTTTTTTCCTATTACCTTCCTCCATCTGATGTCAGTAAAAGTTTGAAGTATCACAGAACTGATTTGGCTGTGAATGGAGAAATAATACCACATGAAATGAAAAAAAAAAAAAAAAAAAAAAGCCGAAGAACAAATAGAAATTCTAAATAAACCCTCAGGTTTGGTCTTGGGGATTTAAATATACCAACAGCACAGGAGACCATGAATGGTGTAATTAACACAGCAAGAACAGCAGCTCCTGGTGCACAGGGGCCCAAGATAACCCTTCCTAAACCCCTGTGGGGATCTTAACAGGCACTGTGGCCACATAGTGTTATGGTAAGGTATCCTCTTCTTCTCACCTGTGAGTTCAGAGCTATAATCAGGTCCCTTATCCAAAATGTGCCTCAGAAGACTTTCTTTAGGTGACAGTTGAAGCATTCCGCCCCTTTCAAGACAACACAAACACATGCTAGCTTCTAAAGAAACAAACTGGTTAACAGAATGGGTAGAAGCCCAGCAACTCTTTCCTCTCTCCAACGGGCTACCCCACTCAAAAACAAAGCAAACTGGCTTTGTTCCATAGAAAAAGCAATAAATGAAGAGGAAATAGAGCTCCTGGCTGTACACACCAGAGTGACTTACCCTACTGTATGGAGCCCATTGGCTCCCAAATGATGATTCCTTGTTCCAGCTGCCAAGCGCTGGGACAGCCAATGCTGTGTCAGGGAATTCTGGAGGGCAGATCCTCAGGAAAATTGGTCCTGGTAGCTGCTAGGACCTTACCTGAAAATTCCCCAACTGGGGCAGGCTGGCCACAAGCAGCAAGGCTCCTGGCTAGCTCCCCCAAATTTGTTACTGAGTCTAAATTCATACTGCTTGCTGCAAGACAGGGCAATAACCAAGAGACGAGTTGTTGGGGCAAGGAATAATGACTTTATTCAGAAAGTCAGCCAACTGAGAAGATGGTAGGCTTATACCCCAAAGAACTAAATCGCCTGAGTTAAAGTGGAGGGAGTAAAGTCAAACACTTCCTGGTTCCCTTCAGCCTCAAGAGGGCAGGTGTTATTTTTATTTATTTATTTTTTGGGGGGAACGCATGTTTGGGAACGCATGTACACTCGTGGTGAATTCATGTCAATGTTTGGCAAAACCAATACAGTATTGTAAACTAAAGTTAAAATAAAAATTAAAAAAAAAAAAAAGGAGGGCAGGTGTTAATTTCTTCCTCTCTGCAGTCATTCACAGGTGGGCCAGTCAGGATGTTTCCCTTGAGCTGAACAAAGGTATTTCTTTTCTTTTCTTTTTTTGCTTAATGCTCTTTACCTAGAAGGGAGGGTTCCCAGAGATGGGCCATGATGTATAATGTAAGCTTATGGGAAACGTCCCTTTAGTGATTAACTTGTAATGGATTACAAAAGGTTTTTCCCTATTATGATATCCTACTCATAAAGCAAGGACACAATTCAGGCATCTTGCAGAAACTTCCCACTTTTAGAAATAGGTTGTTTTCCCCCTGGCAAATGGGATTCCCAATCCCAAGGGAAAGTGGTGTTTGAGAGGAGGCCTGGATCAAATTACTTAGCAAGCTTGCAGTCCTGTATCTTTGCTGTCACAGAAACAGCTAAATGGATACACTGTTCCTTTGAGCCTTGGGTCTGCTCATAGAACCCCTAAGCAGCTCCAGGCTTTTTAGCAGTGTGTCATACTGGTGGATTTTTGTTTGTGATATTCCCAAGGTCTAGTGTCAAGTTGCAAGGAGACACTTCTCCTTAACTTTCAGGGCCCAGTGGAGAGATCATTGCACTCAGAGGCAGACTGCTTCCCTCCAGGGGTAGCTGGGTCATTGTGAAAATCCTCTCCCAAGCACCTGTCTCAATTGTTGTGTCCATCCAATGAATGAGGTATCTCAAAAAGTTCTTAATACCATGTAGTCTATAGTTCTTCTGTGTATCAAAGATGTGTATTCAGAGAATACACAGACTGTGTACACATCTGTGCCTTCCCTTTCACTTCTCTCTGTGCATATATGTGTGTCTGAGTACATTATATGTAAATAGTGAGGAAAAGACTGACATGGTATAGACTAAAAGGTTCACTGCAGTTATCCCAGGATTATGGGTGATTTAAATTTCCTTCAGCATGCTTTACCAAGGCTTCATTCAAAATGTTGCACAGTTGGAATGCATCACACTTATAATTGGAAGAAGTAAATCTGATTAGAAGTAATACTCATCTCATCACTTTGTAGATTACATATACCAGTGTTACACACGTGCAAAAATGGAGTGCCTCTGCAGCGTGCACTCACTGAAGAAATGAGCACACAGAGCTTGCGTTCTCTGGGTCTGTGCTTTCTTGCAGTGCTCATCTGTCTGCTGGACAGAAGCCTGTTTTCAAACATCCTCAATGGTCTCTGAGCATGGTGATTGTTCTATTATTCAAAGATGATTCAAGCTGCCATTTCCAGAAAAAGAGGAGCAGGTTAGAAGAGGAAGAGATTTCCAAGTGTGTTGGGGAAGCAAGAAGGCCAGGAGGCAGAGGTTGGAAATGCTGACCCCTGGGCGGAAATCATCCCCATTTGAAGAGGGGGCATCTTGTTTACACTTATGCCACCTTCTCTGCAAAACAAAAGTTTTCAACATCCTGAGTGCAGTTTAAACCTTGCTTTGTGTCCTTAGTGCCAATATAAAAAGAGGCAAAAAATCAATTTGGGGTATTGCTTCCCGTTGGTAATTCATCACTGCCTTTGATGTGGCACAGGGGTATTCTGGGATAGTATCGAGTAGTTATGGCCATCTGTCGAGTAGTCAATATCTATTTTTCATTATCGAGAGTGACTGTGGCCCCATAACACCTGTTACTATGCCATCATTTCCTTTTCTGTTCCGTTAGACTGCATCCTTCTTAGTGAGTAAAATCGATTTTAAAAGAAAAGTCTTGAAAATGTAAGTTTCACATCCACAAAATGTCCTACATCTTTGGGAATGGAATTGTGCTTACCAACAGTCTGAAAAATTTGTGGTCCGTTCACATCCTTGTTTTTTCTTGTCTTAGAGATTAAGATTTGATGAAGTTTTAAGGCTCATGATAATTGGTATAAAGGAAGAAGATGAAACCTGTTCCTGGTTGGCCCTAAACCACCTGGCCCTAAAGTCACCCTGGGAAGCCAGGAATGGAGTGAACTGGTAGCATATAGTTATTTAGTATTAATAAATAGAAGATTTTGAGTTAAGAAAGTGAAGTAAATGTCTCAGAGATAAGTGGTTATATTTTATGCTGAGTTTAGAAAAAGAGAACTACCCAATTAATGTTTGTTTGTGTTCAGATAGTTGCTCAATCTCCCGCTGTCTGGCTGAAACTGCTTTACTTTGCAAATGCAAATGAATTCTGCAAGGCCTTTTCCCACCTCAGGAAGTCCTGAAGTACTGGGTGATCCCCTTGGATATTGCATTCTAATTTTTCTCCACCTGCCTAATTTGAAAGATGTCTGATCTTGATTTACTGGCGATGTTGTTTTTCAAAGTCCGGGCTCCCTTGCATCCTGGGCAATGATTTACTGCACAGGTAATCCAAAGTGGGAGGCTGCTTGTGTGTTCCTGTCATAATCCCTACTCCAGACTGGTAGAAATGACTTTGGTATTGTCGTTTTGACCCTTTGGATCAGAGCTGCTGATAGCCAGTGGCATTTGGTGGTGCTGCATCGCACATAGAGGCCAAGGAAGGAACACATCTATCCTTTCGCCACCAGCAGCTTCCCTGCCCTCTTTTCTCTTAGTTCCGTCTGCTCAGGTGGATTTGTGCAGAAGCAAGGAACAAGGAGGGACAGTGCTGATTATACAGTTGCTGATACACAGCCTGGTCGCTGCTTTCTGTCCTTACTGCTGCATGCACTGATGACTGCAAACTGGAGTGTTCTTAGTTAGGAAAAGCCCGTTTATCAGTCATGATTTGGTGCTATAGCTTGATAAATCTCTGATTTTTAACCCCATGTCCAGAAAAATAATCTCTCTCCATTTACTGGGCAATGTGCAAACTGTGGGAATGCCAAGACAAACATATTACATGGCACTGGAGTCTCTCCCTTCTGGGGACAGTGGCAGGAACGGGTTCTTCCTCTCAGCAGTCAGGCAGCACCCACTCTAAATATGCTGAAGACCTATTTCCTGGAAGTGCCAAAATTATGTCTATAGTCAGATATGGATAGTTACTCTGAATTTTGGTTTTAAGGTGTAACTGGCTTAATGTCTATCTTAGACCTTGAACAGTCTTTTCAGGAGCTCTAGAATAAGTTTTCTGATGAATAGCAATTACTTTTCTCCTTCACAGTTGTGGGAATACAGAAAAATGATCTTGACACTTCCTCTCAGGCTGTACCAATTCATGTAAATAAAAAGTCACAGAGTTTTCTCTGCCTGTTGGCCAGCCTCAGGGCACAGACAAGAAATCAGGGTCACAGCTAATAAATCAGGACAATAGCTAAGCCATGTGCAAAGCTGGATCTCAGTTAATACTACCTTGCTTTTCTCATCCTACCCTTAGAAACGAGAGCCTCCTGTTACAGCACCTCATCCCTAGTGTTGCCGTTTGTGATGTCAGTCTCTTCTTGTTTATGTCCCTGAAGGCCAGATACTTTCCTTGAAAGCCTTCTTATGATCTGAAGAATCTTATCTGTAAGAAAAGAAATTATTTGCTTTAAATTTTATAAATGGGATTCCTGTCCCCAATCCATTTTCTAATACTGTGAAATAGATTAAGTTTGTCTCAGCATCTTACCACCTTATCTTAAAGCACCCTTCTTATTCTAGAAAACTCATTCATAGCCAGCCAGGGATTCATCTTATTTTAGGATTCTACAAGGCAGTCAAAATAGAGTGCTCATCAATCCCAGGGACATTTTTACTCTGTGGAGTGGAAAATGTGGACTTCTGGTGGATGGTTAACTATTTCTGCAACAATCCACACCTCTCATCACCAGATAATTTTTGAAATGTAGAACAAGCGCATCGCTACTGTCCTAAGCAAGCAAATATATCCCTGTCAAAGACTGCTTCTAGCTTAACATGCAAAGTGTTTGGCCAGTTTGTCTAGTCTGAGGTGACTCCTTGGATCCAGAGATTTATGAGCCCTGCAGTGTCTGTGCACAAAGACGTTCATACATGGTGGAGAAGCAGAGCCAGAACCATCACATAGAAACCTGCTTCAGGAGAAGAGAAGAAAGGGTGCACACAACCCATAGAACCTAGCCTCGAGAGGTCCCGCCTGGCAGAGGAAGCATCTCTGCCCTGACAGAGGAGGAAGCTGTGGCATCTGTTCTGCCTTCTGGAGGTCCCGCCTTGTCCGTGGCCCACCAAGCCTCATGCCGGGTGGGTATCAGCAGGGGGCCTTCCTGGAGCGCAGCCTGTGCTCCTGCTACACGGTGGCTCCACCGACCATGTGAAGCCAACCTTGGTTGTTAAGCTTGTTTTAAAGACACCAGTGTCACCTGATCATCTATGAAGTCCTGAGTCCCTGTGTTTGAGAATTATTATGATTATTTTTAAAAGGAAAAAGAAGTGAAAAGATTTTATTTATTCATTGAATTTTTTTTCTTCTAATTTTATTGAGATGTAATTGACATCTTTCCTAGTGGCTCAGCAGGAAGGAATCTGCCTGCAGTGCAGGTGATGTGGAAGACAAGGGTTTGATCCCTGGATTGGGAAGATCCCCTGGAGAAGGAAATGGCAACTCACTCCAGTGTTCTTACCTGGAAAATCCCATGGACAGAGGGTCCTGGTGAACTACAGTCTATGGGGTCTCAAAAGGTTTGACGTGATTCAGCAACTGAACAATAACAGCAAACTGAAATACGGTACTTCTTGAGTTTAAAGTGTACAGCATAATGATTTGACTTACATATGTCATGAATGATGATCACAGTAGGGTTAGCGAACATCCGTCATCTCATTGAGATCCAAAATAAGCAGAAAAAACTTTTTCCTTGTGTTGAGAACTCTCTTAGAAAGTTTCACATATAAACATACAGCAGTGCTAGTTTTATTTGTTATGTTGCTTATTACATCACTAGCACTTAATTTATCTCATAACTGGAAGTTTATATCTTTTGAGCACTTTCATCCAGTTCCCTACTCCACACCCTGCATCTGGTAACTGCTAATCTGATTTTTTTCCAATGAGTTTGTTTGTTTGCTTCTTTGTTTCTTTGGAATATAATTGACCTGCAGTATTATGTTAGTTTCTGTTACACAACATAGTCATTTGATATTTCTGTGCATTTAATAATGCTCAAAATGATGTCTAGCTATGTATCACCATACAAAGTTATTACATAGTTGTTGACTATATTCCCCACACTATAATAGCAATCTATGTATATGTGATTATTTTAAGTCGCTGGTGGGTAGATTCCAATGCATTTTAACAAATGTACATTTTTACTCCCTTCCTGTGCTTACTGTTTTGTTATCATATTTTGTACTTTTGTGTTTCCCTTAACTGCTTATTGTGGACACAGATGATTCTGCTGCTTTTCTCTTTTAACCTTCCTACTAGCTTTATATATTGCAGATTTACTGCCTTTACTGTTTATTTGCTTTTAGCAATGAGATTCTTACTTTTGTAGTTTTCATATTTCTTATTATGGTCTTTTCTTTCTTACATAGAGAAGTCGTTTCCCATAAAGCTGGTTAGGTGGTGCTGAACTCTTTAAGCTTTCGTTTGTCTGTAAAACTCTTTTGATTTCTCCATCAAATCTGAATGAAAGCCTTGACAGGTAGAGTATTCTTGGGTGTAGGTATTTCCCTTTCATCACTTTAAATATAGCATGCCACCCCCTTCTGGTCAGCATTTCTGCTGAAAAATCAGTTTATACCCTTATGGGAGTTCCCTTGTATGTGATTTCCCTTGCTACTTTTGATATTCTCTCTTTATCTTTAATTTCTGTCATTTTAATTCACTGTATGTCTTGATGTGGTCCTCTTAGGGTTGATCCTGTTTGTGACTCAGTTTTTGTGACATTTCAGAAAACCTAGATGGCTGTTTCCTTTACCTGTGGAGGAAAGATTTCAGCAGTTACATCTTCAAACGTTTTATGCCCCTTTGCCGCCCTCTCTTCCTCTTCGGGGCCCCTGTAATGTGAAGGATAGCACACTTGATGTTGTCCTGAGGGCTTCATCTAGTGTCCTCCTTTGTTTGTATTCCCTTTTCCTCTTTATGTTCTGCTTGAGTGATTTTCACTTCTCTTATCTTCCAGCCCACTGATCCAATCCTCTGTATTATTTACTCTATTATTGATTTATTCTAGTATATTTCTCATTTTAGTTATTGTATTTTTTCACCTCTGTTTAGTTCTTCTCTATATTTTCTAACTCTTTGTTAAAAATTTCTGACTCTTCACCCTGTTCATCCATTCTTCTCCCAAGTTCTTAGATCATGTTTATAGCCATTACATTGAACTCTTTCGTGGATAAATCTCCACTTCACTTGGTTTTTCTGCTTTTTTTGCTTTTCTTTTCTTATTTCTTTATTTGGAGAACATCCCTAGTCTGCTGCTGGGTGCTACTGAGTCCCAGTGTGGTGACTGAGAGGCCCGTGGAGTCTTGGAGCTCGTGTTGGCCTGTTGTTGGGTGGGGCCAGGGCCCAGGACCCAGGAGGTCCCAGGGCTGGTGCTGGCTTCCTGTTGTGTAAGACTAGTCCTGGGGCTTGTGCTGAAGCCCTGGTGTGCAGGGCCAGGTCCTGAGGGAACTTGTGAGCTCAGGGAGTCTTGGGGCAGCAGGCCTGCTAATGGATAGGGCTGTGTTTCTGCCCTGCTGATTTCTTGGTTGAGGCATCCCAGTACTTGTGCTCACAGGCTGGCGGGCGGTGCTGGCTACTGGGACTAATAAACTAGAGGGAAGGTTCCAAAATGGCACTCGCAAACACCAGTGTCGATGTGGTAGAAAGACCTCTCAGAATAGCTGCCACCAGTGTCTGTGCCCCCAGGATAAGCTCCAGTTTCCGCCTTCCTCTCTAGAAGGTTCTCCAGGATGAGCAGGTGGGTCTGACCCAGGCTCCTTTCAAATCACTGCTCTCCCCGAGGTCCTAGAGCAGGTGGGACTTTGTGTGCACCCTTTAAGAGTGAGTCTTTATTTCCCACAGTCCTCTGGCTCTTCTGAAATTAAGTCCCTCTGGTCTTCAAAGCATGACTTAGCTGGGCTCTCTGCAGGGCTGAGATCCAGGTGTCAGCCAGCGTTGTGTTCTCATCTTGTGGCTTGACTGAGGAAGGCTCAGCTCCCAAGATTTTGAGGTTATTGTTCATATGCAGTTAAACTGAGGGCCTCAGTTTGTTACTGTGGCCAGAGACTGCCGTCACCTTTGCTGTAAGGAAGGACCCATCCTGTGTAGCTGTTTGCTGTGTCAGAGCCAGCCAAGGGAAGAGTCCTAGCAAGATGAAGACATCACAGGAGTAGCATCTGGTCACTTCTCTGTGTGTTCTTTGTTAGTCGCAAGTCACTGTTCATGCCTACACTCGGGGAGAATGGATTATACAAGGGCTTGGGGACTAGGAGATGAGAAAAATTCAGGCTGTCGTAGAGCCTTTATTGAGGATCTTCTGTATGTGAATGTGGCACTTACTGTGTACAACAAAGTTCAATGCATCTGTTGAGGTTTAGATCAGTTAGTAGCCTGATACTTCACGGTACAGCAAGAGTCAAATTTAGTATTTAGTGTAGCACAGTGTATATGTATGTGTGTGTGTGTGTGTGTGTGTGTGTGTTTGGGGGGGTGACTGGGCAGGTAAATGCAAGGAACAGGTAGAAAGTAGAAGAGACAAGAAGATGGAGATTAAAAGACAGGCTGGGGATAGTTTGTAAAGGAAATGAATGTCACACTGAGGCTTCATCCTGAAGTTCCAGGAATAACCGTTGGGTTCAAAAGGCAGAGACACTATTTACACCCTTTAAGTAGTTGTCAGTAATCATCATAGTCATACCTAACAGATTATGCTCATTGTTGACATTCGGAAAAGATGTCTTTGCTATATCAGTGTGTGAATCTTAAATGATCAACTTCAAGTTAAATCAAGCATGATTTTTATTAATAAAATAATTTTTAAAACTTAGGTTGGCTATTTTGATTATCATTTCTTCTCACTTGTTTAGAGTAATAGCATTTGCTACTAATAGCGCTTGAGGATATGTGAAAAATTATTTACCGGAAAGACTGCCTTCTTTTACTGAGCAAAACATCTTAGAAGTATTTAGTGGGATAAATTTATGTTACTTTTAAGGCGTGTTCAACTTTAAAGTCAATAGGTTCTGCCTTGACTGAGCTGCGTCGTGGGTTCCTGAGGAAAGAAACCAAATCGTGCTTGCTTTGGCAGCCCAGCCCCGAGCATCATGCCAACTACAGAGTGGGAGCTCAGTGTGGATCTTTAGAAATGTGAGTTATAGAATTCATTCTCAACCAAGGCGTAAATGAAGGCAGCTCCCAGAAGATGACACCTTTAGGCAGCCAGTGGAGAGTTTTTACTATGGTGCTTGTACAAGAAATCCCTCTACCCTCTGAATAATTCACTGAACACGAAAGTCAAACCATTTAAAACATGCAAGATGAACTGCAAGCAATGTCCAAAGTTACATAGTTAGAATAATTTTTAGAAGTCACATGACAGGAAAATGTGATCTTTGCTGTCCGAGGAATTTACAAATCATTTTGTTGAGCTTAATTGTCTATGAGAAAGACAGGTTGGCTTCCTGATGGAGGTGATGTATGTGCTGAAAAAGTCCTTGTCTGTCAGACATTGAGAGTTGTAAACGACTCCAGGCTAGAGAAACCATAATATGAAGGTCCGGATACAGGTGATTGTCACCAGATACATGTCTGTATTGTCTGCCATCTACCGGTCCCTCCAAGAATGCAATGAAACTCGGAGTTTCAGCATTGAATTCTGTGGGCGTTTTATTTACAAGTGCTTCTTCCCAGTCCTCATCTTGCTAGTCTTAGACCTCACATGC
The DNA here is from genome assembly GCA_006410935.1 of Redunca redunca. Taxonomy (NCBI): domain Eukaryota; kingdom Metazoa; phylum Chordata; class Mammalia; order Artiodactyla; family Bovidae; genus Redunca; species Redunca redunca. Next base: position 155,967 of record SJYQ01002335.1, on the reverse strand, counting down.
CCTTCTTGCAGGCCCTGTACTCGTTTCTTTCTGTCTTGGTTTCACAAGGGTGCTGGGACCACAGCACTTGTATTTACTGGTTCAAAGTGCGAGCATTGGATATGTCTTATAGATGATCTCACCTTGCACTTCTGTGGAAGAATGAAGAACAGCTCAATAAGAGATATCCATGTTCAATCCCTGGGTTTTGTAAACCATGCCTTATTTGTAAAAGGACTTGTGACTATGGGATTAATTTATCAATCCTTAGATGACGTCATCCTGGATTATCTGGAGGTCTTCTAAATCCAGTGAGAAGTGCCCTTATGAGAGGGAAGCAGGGAGGTTTGAGACAGACAGAGGGAAGAAGAAAGCAGAGGCTAGAGTGCAGTGCCACAAGCCATGGAATGAGACAGCTACCCAAAGCTGGAAGAAGCAAAGAAGGTCTTTCCTAGAGCCTCTGGGGAGAGTGAGTCCCTGCCAAAGTCCGAATTTCAGACTTCTGATCTCTAGAACTGTGAGAGGAAAAAATTCTGTTGATTTAAGCCACCAAATTTGTGATATTCTGTTAAGTCAGCCCAGGAAGCTTCCATTGATAAATGACGGGATTGATTTGGGAGTGTTTAGATGGTCTGCCCATCACAGGCCTCCCTCTGGGTAGCTCTTATGTAGACCTTTGAGTTTGGATGCTGAAATTCCACCAGGTTTTATACTTGCGGTACTTGTCTTCCTCTGCCACTTTCCAGAACAGACCATCCCTTGAGGCTGGGCACTGGGCAGTCTTAGCCAGATGGTGGCTGGATGTTGGCAAAGCAGCCTCACTGGAGGGATGTGGCTTCTCAAGTGTGCTCTGCACTCCCCGCCTCCCTGGGCAGTCGCTGTGTTGCTGCTGTGTTTGCGGTGTACGTTTTATCAGCCGTCCGGTTCCAGTCGTGTGAGCATTGCGCTGTTTCTAACAGGAATTAGGACGAAAAGACCCACATGTCCCCAAGGGCTCATACAGCCACATGCCAGCTCATTAGGCTGCTTCAAGCCCCGCTGCGTTTTCCAGGGCAGCTGCTCGCTGATTCTCTCTTTTCTCCTCTATTCTGTTCTATTTTGGGGCACACTAATTTTAGAAATACCAAGACAAATAGGGACTCATTTGCATATGCCCCTCTTGACTTAATGGGTTGTCTCCTGGGCTGACCCTCATGGGCAGGGGCACCCGCAGGACCATGAGCATCGTCCTTGCCATCTCTGCTTGCCCTCCTCTCCGTTGCCCTATCAGCTTCCTGAGTGTTTTTAGGATACTGGGTAAAGATGAAAGAAATGGCTCCCTGAGACAGCCGGTGATTTTTCAGGTTCTGTTGTGATCAGCTAATCTTTTCTTTTACTCAGCTGAAGGTAGCTCTGAAAACCAAAGGTTTTCTATGTTTGTTTCTCTCTAGTCCTACACAGTGTTTAGGACTGAGGCCCATGGGTTGGAGGGAGGGCAAGTTCTAAGGTTGTATCTTCTCTGTATTGCAAATTTGATCACCACCAGAGCCCAGAGCCCAGCACACACTTGTGTTGTACCCTGGCTCACAAGCAGGGGTTTCCAGTCGGGTCACATCAAGGGCTTAAACATAGTTCATGTTACTATTTACCCGGGCTCTCAGAGATGCTGAGCACATAGCATGTGGGTTTCCCTTGGTGGTGGTTTAGCTGCTAAGTCATGTCCGACTTTTGCAACCTCATGGACTGTAGCCCTCCAGGCTCCTCTGTCCATACGATTTTCCAGCCAAGAATACTGGAGTGGGTTGCCATTTTATTCTCCAGGGGATCTTCCCAACCCAGGGATTGGACCTGGGTCCCCTGCACTATAGGCAAATCCTTTACTGACTGAGCTTGGGTGACGGTTAATTTTATATGTCAACTTGAGTGAGCCAGAGAGTGCACAGACATTTGGTAAAACTTTATTCTAGATGTGTCTGTGAGGGTGTTTTTGGATGAGATTAACATTTAAATGAGTGGACAAAGTAAAAGTAGACTGTCCTTCCTAATGTGAGTGACCTTCATCCAATCACTTGAAGGCCTGAGTCAAGCAAAAAGGCTGACCTTCTGTGAGTCAGAGAGACTTTGTCGTACCTGGTCACCTTCAAACTGCAACATCGAGTTTTTTCTTTTTTATTCAAACTGAAACACAAAATCTTGATGCCTTGAGCCTGCAGCCTTCAAATAAGAATGCCATCATTGATTCTCTTTACTTTGGCCCCTGAGACATGGAGTGGAGCTGCCTACCGGCCCTCCTGGGTCTGCACCTTGCCCATTCATTGATTCTCTTCACCCTTGGACCCTGAGACATGGACTGGAGCTGCCTACCAGCCCTCCTGGGTCTGCACCTTGCCCATTCATTTTCCAGATCTTGTGACTTGCTCATTATTCCATGAGCCAATTCCTTTTAACAAATCTCACTATATATGTCCTATTGGTTTTGTTTCTTTGAAGAACTCCAACTAATACACCTTGTTTCATCTTATCATTTGATATTTTGACCATTTACTCAGTTCTTCTCACAGTATTTCTAAGTTTGGAAAACCAAGTTTTTAGCTCTTGTCTGTGCCATGGGAAAAAAAAACAACAAAAAAACCCATATTTAGAAGAGGAAAAATAAGCTCTGATTATAACACATTATGAAATCTGTAGAAGTAAAATAAAACTACCATAGTGAAACTGGAACACATGCCATGTGTGGAATACTGAAGTGACAAAAGGAAGAATACTCCTTCTAGAGGACATAACTTAGCACCAGCATCACTGGGTCATTGTCCAGGTTCTCCTCATTTGGAGCTAAGAATAATCTCTAGATCAGGTGAAATGTGAGGCAGTATGTACATTTCAAAGGAGTCACATCTGTTTGAAAGAAAGTAATCTCTCTAGGAAAGACATGTCTTCTTTGAGTCTTCCCAGGCCCTCAAAAGCTACAGGGCTCCTTCTTAATACAGAGATAGTCCAGGGGCAGTCATAGTCTCTCCCTGAGACTGCTTTTGTCAGGATGAAATGTCTTTTTGCATGATGACCTTATTATCAGTTCAATAAATAACAGCTGATCTAATAAACAGGCCTTTATTGTTGGATAGTGTCTCCCCAAAATGCATATCCTTCCTAGAACCTCAGAATGTGACCTTATTTTGAAAGAGGATTGTTGTAGCTAGTTAAGATATGGTCAAAGTGTAGTCGATATGCTGATGACACCATCCTTATGGCAGAAAGCAGAGAGGAACTGAAAAGCCTCTTGATGAAAGTGAAAGAGGAGAGTGAAAAATCTCGCTTAAAACTCAACATTCAAAAAGCTAAGATCATGGCATATAGTCCCATCACTTCATGGCAAATAGATGGGGAAACAATGGAAACCATGACAGACTGTATTTTCTTGGCTCCAGAATCATTGCAGGCAGTAAATACAGACATGAAATTAAGGACACTTGCTCCTTGGAAGAGAAGTTATGATGAACCTAGACAGCATATTGAAAACCAGAGTCATTACTTTGCCAACAAAGGTGCATCTAGTCAAAGTTATGGTTTTTCCAGTGGTCATGTATGGATGTGAGAGTTAGACCACAACAAAACCTGAGCATCGAAGAACTGATGCTTTTGAACTGTGGTGTTGGAGAAGACTCTTGAGAGTCCCTTGGACTGCAAGGAGATCCAACCTGTCAACCATAAAGGAAATCATTCCTGAATATTCTTTGGAAGGACTGATGCTGAAGCTGAAGCTCCAATCTTTGGCCGCCTGATGTGAAGAGCTGACTCATTTGAAAAGACCCTGATGCTGGGAAGGATTGAAGGCAGGAAGAGAAGGAGACGACAGAGGATGAGATGGTTGGATGGCATCACTGACTGGATGGACATGAGTTTGAGCAAGCTCTGGGAGCTGGTGATAGACAGGGAAGCCTAACATGCAGTAGTAGGTGGGATTACGAAGAGTCAGACATGGCTGAGCAACTGAACTGAATTGATAGTGTAGTAGAGTGGGTCCTACTTCAAAATGACTGTCATAGCAAGAGGAGAGACAGACGCATAGAGGCATAAAGGCAGAGGGCCCAGCGGTGATGGAGGCAGAGGTTGGAGTGATGAGTGTATAAGATAAGGAACATCAAAGGTTGTTGGCAACACCAGAAGCTGTGAAAGTCATGGATAGATTCTCCTCTGGGGTTCTCAGAAAGAGCATGGGCCAGCCAGAACCTTGATCTTGGGCCATTGGCAAGATCAGGCATGAATATAACCATAGCACCTTTGAGATTGGTGTGGTGAAGTGAAGACAGTTGTTAATATTTCCAAAGAACTGGCAATTGCTGAAAGAAAATGCAGAGGCAAAGGGTAAAGAGGCAACAGGAGAGTACTAAAATAGGCACATAGAAAGAACCCTGTTCTTTTACAGGATGAAGAACTATTAGGAATTACAATGATACTTAAAAAAATTAAGTTCTATTTAAAGTTGAATGGGAGCAGGGGAGGTGTTTAGAGAAACAGGTCTTCATGATGATTTAAGTACAAAAGCTAGAAATAAATTCAGAAAGTAGGGTACCTATATTGTGAATGGGTAAAATTTCACTGGAAGCTGAATTTAAATCTTGGCAAGGGCTAACAGTCTATGGAGTGGCTGGAATAAAAGGGGACAAAATGGTAGTATAGCAGTCTCATGAAAGAGGCCTTGTGGGAGTTTGTCAGCAAACTTGTTTTCTTAGCCTGTGGGACTGGTCCCAGGCATAAACGTTATTTTAAAAATAACAAACACTTCCATAACCTTGCTTGAAAGTAAGGTAAATTGAACATATAGCCTCCAACACAATCCCTGAACAGCTTTGAGAACTGGTTCATGCCAGCCCCTGACATGGCATCATCTGGACCTTTAATGGCAAAGGATAGGTTGGGAGAGAATTAAATAAAAAAAGACTCTCACTTTCTCAGACTTCCTTTTCTTTTGGTTATATTCCTAGCAGAATCGTGTCCTCCCCAAATAATTCCCAGTTCACGTTTTGCATGCAGAAGTTGATATTTTACTGGCTGGCTTTCAGTGAGGATAATCTCTAGGAAACCCACTGGGAAATGAGTGATACATGATAATGTTTTAAAGTTCAGTGGACATCTTGAATGCTTGCCTACAAGCAGTGGTTCTAGTTACACCCCTCTCTGTGTCCACATCCCTCTGCATGGCCAATATCACTGATGAACATAGATGCAAAAATCCTTAACAAAATTCTAGCAATCAGAATCCAACAACACATTAAAAAGATCATACACCATGACCAAGTGGGTTTTATCCCAGGGATGCAAGGATTCTTCAATATCCACAAATCAATCAATGTAATTCACCACATTAACAAATTAAAAAATAAAAGCCATATGATTATCTCAATAGATGCAGAGAAAGCCTTTAACAAAATTCAACATCCATTTATGATAAAAACTTTCTCTATCCTGTGTAAGTCTCTGGCTTAGACTCACTTTGAACAATAGAAAGAGATAGAAGTTACCTCTCATTTCCAAGCCTAGGAGGCAAGAGGCCTTGTTTTTCTCGCTTATTTGCTTTAGACCCTTCCCATCCACCAGGGAAACCAGGTGTGTTGGCCAGGGATGCCAGGTTGCATGGAGAAGGGATGGGCCATTCCAGCTGATGCTGTCCCAGGTGAGACATCTCGTCATGGCACCCACCAGTGAGCTCAGCCAAAACGAGCCAAGCTTGACCCAGCTAACCAGGACCACCCAGATGACATACAGACTCATGAGAAATAACGATTGTTGTTTTAAGCCACTAAGTGTCGGCTATGGTAAGAGCTAACACTTATAGGCACTAACCTTGACAAACATTTAGTTTGCAAATTAGAAAACTGAGGTCCTGAAGAGTGATGGATTCACAGTGACAGAACCAGGGTCTGCTTATTCTGATGTTAGGTTGAGGGCTTTTCCTATTTCATCAGGCTGTTTGGGTTGTGAAATTTTGGACTTGATCTGAATTGTAACAAATATTCTGGTGCAGTTGTTTTTTTAACTACTGCCCTTTTCTAAAAAAATTCATATAAAATTAATTAAATATTCACTCATTTACTGATTCTAAATTAAAGATAAAAGTATAGTCAGTAATCAAGAAATGTACTTACTAACATTCTTCACCTCCACAGTCATGCCTTGTGTGTGTGGACCAGAGGGGGCTAGTCCCCAGACAGGGGTTGGAATACATTGTGTGCAGTATTCCTTGGCTCTGTGAGCAGGGAGGGAAGGAACAGGCTGTGAACGCTGAGTGGCTGGACAGAACTGAGGCCCTCCCATCCTGTTAAGCTACGAGTAGCTCATCTTCTCACAGTCAGTGTCTAATAGCCTGTAACTGAGCCCATTTGCTTATGGCTGACCCCACTTACTGGGGGAGACGTACTTTGAATGTTCATGGCTTGACCACATGAGTATCAAATAGATTTTTAATATTAAAAAAAAAAAGCCTTTGGGAGCTATATTGGCTGGTATGGCAGATCCCTCCAGTGGCTATTTACTGGGCACTTTTGCTTGAATTGAGTTTTAATCCTCACTGAGAGTTCTCTTTGAAACCCAGAATTTGCGTAAGTTATAGCCTTTTATCTGAACACATTCTGGTGAATTTTTAGTTTTGAGGCAAGGCAAATAGTCATACCAAATTACAGATAAAATACCTAGCTGTTATCATGAGAAGCGTTTTTTTCTCTCTCATTTTGAGGATTCTCTATATGGCTGAATCTGGATATGATCCTTATACCTGCTGCCATGTTCTTTGCCAGAATGACAGAAGCAATCTACTCCCTTTCTATGGTGGGTGGTATCAGGCATGAGAAGACTTCTGAAAAGTAAGTTACGGGACATTTGGCTTCTGATCTGGCAGACTGCACAGTTCTCTGAGGAGGTCTAAGCCACTATTCTGGTTTAGACAAAGGAAATAAAGATGTAGGCATAGGGAAGAATGAACTCAGACACCTTCAATGTATAATCTTTAATTTATTTGGTGAAATACATGAGCTTATATGACATTCATCAGATTCTTAATTGAATTTGCAAAATATTAGAACAGAAAACTGTCGATAGGGTTTCAGATCAGAAATGTTTTTGGAGAAATCCAGATGATTAGCTGCACTGCATTTGGTGTAACCTGACTCAGAACCACTAACGCAAGGGCTGGGCCTGCTTCTCATTCCTGTAACTGAGGAAGGATGTCACAGAGAATTTAAGATTGCAGGAAACCCATGGCATCATTAGATGGTTAGCAGAACATGTGACTTGTGTGGAAAGGATCAAGAAAGCTTATTTAGCTTGCTAACAGAAGGATGAGAGATGACTCTCAGAAACTGTGAGATGCCTTTTAAAGTTCTCTGCAATAAGGCTACTGTAGACCCCTGGCTTGGTGAATGAAGACCCTTAGGGACTATGGTGAGCTAGGGAGAGCCCGCCCCAGCAGCACCGGCTCGCAGCACACCCTGCCTCATCAGCCGGAGTCCCAGCTAGCGCCCTGACCTCTGTGCATCCTGCAGGGTTCTCAGTGCTGCAGGTTTTCCCCAGAAACCCTTTTCTGTGTTTAAGAAAGCCTTTGTGTGTATCTATAGTGTAATTTCAGAGAAGGCAGTGGCTGCTGCTAAGTCGCTTCAGTCGTATCCAACTCTGTGTGACCCCATAGATGCCAGCCCACCAGGCTCCCCCGTCCCTGGGATCCTCCAGGCAAGAACACTGGAGTGGGCTGCCATTTCCTTCTACAATGCATGAAAGAGAAAAGTGAAAGTGAAGTTGCTCAGTTGTGTCCTACTCTTAGCAACCCTATGGACTGCAGCCTACCAGGCTCCTCCGTCCATGGGATTTCCCAGGCAAGAGGACTGGAGTGGGGTGCCGTTGCCTTCTCCAGTCAGTGGCACCCCACTCCAGCACTCTTGCCTGGAAAATCCCATGGACGGAGGAGCCTGGAAGGCTGCAGTCTATGGGGTCGCTGAGGATCGGGCACGACTGACCGACTTCACTTTCACTTTTCACTTTCATGCATTGTAGAAGGAAATGGCAGCCCACTCCAGTGTTCTTGCCTGGAGGATCCCAGGGACGTGGGAGCCTGGTGGGCTGCCGTTTATGGGGTCGCACAGAGTCGGACACGACTGAAGTGACTTAGCAGCAGCAGTATAGTGTAATTTAGTTTTTATCATGATATTTTATAAGGAAGTGGTCAAATGAATTTAAATTATATAAGGTTTATCTTTCATGGCTTTTTAAATTAATTAATTTTTTTTGTTGAAGAATAATTGCTTTACAGAGTTTTGTTGTTTTCTGTCAAACCTCAACATGAATCAGCCATGGGTATACGTATATCCCCTCCCTTTGAACCTCCCTCCCATCTCTCTCCCCATCCCACCCCTCTAGGTTGGTACAGAGCCCCTGTTTGAGTTTCCTGAGCCATACAGCAAATTCCTGTTGGCTGTCTATTTTACACATGGTAATGTAAGTTTCCATGTTACTCTCTCCATGCATCTCACCCTATCCTCCCCTCTCCCCATGTCCATAAGTCTGTTGTCTCTCTCTTTCTCCACTGTTGCCCTGTAAATAAATTCTTCAGTACCATTTTTCTAGATTCTGTATATAAGTGTTAGAATATGGTATTTATCTTTCTCTTCCTGACTCACTTCACTCTATATAATAGGTTTTAGGTTCATCCACCTCATTAGAACTGACTCAAAGTTGTTCCTTTTTATGGCTGAGTAATCTTTCATGTTTTTAATGGGAACTTACAAGCTGGCTTAGCATAACATAAATGAGGCAGAAAAATAAAAGACAGTTTTCATTAGTAAAATAGCACTTGTAGGCAAGCAAGCTAACCCCCATCAACAAAGGCCAAGATCTTTTTTTTTTAACTTTTATTCACAACGGAAGCTACATAAAAATTTTAGTCATTCATCTGAACTGATTGATGGCAAAATTTGATTACTGAAAGATCTATTGATTATTTTTAAAAGAAAGTTTTGACACTTTCAAATGCTTTCAGTTAAATGCAAAAGCAAACAAGCATGGCCTCAGCAAGGGTGAGTCTCACCAAAACACATATCAGAGTCTAGCTATGCATGCTTTCCAAACGGCATCACAAGTTTCAGGCTCCGTGTGCAGCGTCATTTCACTGTGTATGTGGAACAAGGGTGCTTGAAAGCTCTGAAAATATTTGTTTTCTAGAGTTTCTACATTGTATTTATACGCAAAGCCTTGCGTTTAAAAACATGATGTGAAAGTGAACTGCTAACATTTTTCTGTCTACACCATCATGAATCTACTTAATGATTTGTACGTTACACAGGCAAAGAGGATGTGGGATTTCTGAGTCAAGGCTGACTTGGTTTCTGAGCTAGGGGGGCAGAGGAGAGATTAATTAAGCTTCTGTCCCTAACTGCATGAGGACCCTGGATCCCAGCAGGACCATGTTTTATCTAGCCCACACTGTCTTGCCTCAGCCACTTTGTCTTGCCTCAGCCGCTCTGTTGATGCTCCCCTCAAAACCCATCCAAGTACGCCAGTATCCCTGAAAATGCTCATTCTTTTGTGCAAATCCAAATGCTGCCTTGTCTTTAAGCCTGTCTGCATTACCCTCAGTGTCTCTGGATTCATGCAGTCTTTTGTGTCTCTCTTAGACCTTTTCTTGCAACTTCTTTTCTTTTCTTTTTTTTTAGTTTCCCATGCATGTTTCTCATTCGCTGTCTCTAGGTAACACAAAATACAGGGAATAACTCTGAATGTCTATGTCTCCAATGCATTGTCAGATGCCTTCTACATCCTTTCAGAATGGGAATCTATGTCTGTTCTGCCTTGGCACTGCCATACGACATTGGAGTATAATAGAGGCTATCTCCATCTTTAACCCAAGGAGTTTTTGTAGTGAGAAAAGTCAGAAGACACTTAGAAGACAGGGCCCTAGTACAACAGTAAATGTGAAAGCCCTTTAGGTTAGCCTGGGCCTGGGGGTGCCAGAGTCAGGGAAACTTCTGAGAAGTTTAAGGTATACCGATAATTGCTTATCAGTCAGTCAGTTCATTGTGTCTGTTTTAGATCATGGAAATCAATAATTAGTTAACAAATTGTATACACATGGGCAAGAAAGCTTTGGTTTTATGGAACAGACACTAAACTAGTTACAGCTGAACTAAATAAGCAGCTCTGTCCATCCCTGGTAAAGTCACAAAGCCTGAGCCATTTCAAGGGGAGGGCCTTACTCTGAAGAGCTCATTCCTTTGCTTCCTGAGCAAACAGGGTTACCATAGAATCTGATTCTTGTTTTGATGTTGGTGTTTTCTAATTGTCTGTCTGACTACACAGCACTTGGGTCTCTTTCACAGCAAAGGGGCTCTCTGAGCAATTCACAGATGTGCTGCATGTTGAGAACTACTTCAAAGTATGGCGTACTTCATAGGTGCAGGATGAATGAGAGCAGGACACGCTGCATGAGGAGGCAAGTAAATACTTTATTTCCAGGCTGATTTGATGGTCAGTATCACATGATTCTGAGAATCCTGAAGGAGGAGTTGGAGGTGAGTGGGATGCCGCATCTCTTAGCAGTAATTTTGTTTTCTGTAATATTTTTGCACCAAATGATTTTTAAACCTCATTTGGTTGTAATAATAATAGATCACCTTTTACATAAAGTTAATAGATGTGCTCCACTCTATTTAATTGGTGAAAAATATTCCTCATTCTGGCTCCATGGCCTGTTTTTTAACCAGTATACTCTTGATGGTGTCTCTAGTTTTTCCCTAAACAAGTTACTTGAAAAGAAGTTGCTTTTCTCTAGGTCTATGCACTTTAATTTGCGTGTGTGTGTGTGTGTGTGTGTGTGTGTGTGTGCTAAGTCGCCTTAGTCATGTCCAACTCTTTGTGATCCTATAGACTAGACTGTAACCCACCAGGCTCCTCTGTCCATGAGATTCTCTAGGCAAGAATACTGGAGTGGGTTCCCATGCCCTCCTCCAGGGGATCTTCAATCAACTCAGGGATTGAACCCGCATTTCCTGCATTGGCAGGTGGGTTGTTTACTGCTAGCACCATCTGGGAAGCCCTTAATTTGCATCATTATTGCCAAAGTTCACTTGAAAGAAAACTTAAAATCTTGTCCCAAATTACTACCATCAATACAAGGTTGCTTTTTTTCCCCACTTGTAAGCACTGGATACTATCCATTTAACTTAAAATCTGCTAATGTAATGATTAGTGACAGTTTTTAAAAATTATGTACGATAGGGAGAGATGGAGTAAGGGAGCATTTATGTGTATATATTAGTGGGAGTGGCAGCAAGCCTCAGTTAATTTTAAAATATTGATTTGAATATATAATAGAAATTCTTTGGTTTATTTTTGTGCCTGGCATATTATTTTAACAGTGAAAGGCCTTCCTATCATGTGTAAAGTTTACAACTTACTCTCCTCTTGCTAAATCTAAAGTTAAAAATTATACTCTTTGAATATGTGATGCTTTTGAGATGGAAGAGAGTGACTCATGCACTGTAGAGTCACCAGCAAGAAACATTTTATGGAAGAGCTTAAAACTAACTCTAAATGGTTATTGTTGTTGTGGTTGTTGTTCAGTCACTAAACTGTGCCTAATTCTTTGCGATCCTGTGGACTGTAGCTTGCCTCTGTCCTCCACTATCCCCTGGAGTTTGCTCAAATTCATATTCATTGAGTCAGTGATGCTATCTAACCATCTCATCATCCGCCACCCCTTCTCCTCCTGCCCTCAATCTTTCCCAGCATCAGGGTCTTTCCCAGTGTGTTGACTCTTCACATCAGGTGGCCAGAGTCCTGGAGCTTCAGCTTTAGCATCAGTCCTTCCAATGAATATTCAGGGTCAATTTCCTTTAGGATGGACTGGTTTGATCTCCTTGCAGTCCAAAATAGCATCGTTCAAACTAACAGGTGATTGTTCTCTCCGTTTTTTCATCCTCTAATCCTTTTAAAATTTTCTATTACTGTGATCAGAACACTTGACATGAGTATACCTTCTTAACAAAATTTTAAGGATGCAATGCAGTTACTGAAAGTTTTGGAATTTTGACAATTCCCTTTTTTTCCATAAAGATCATGGGAGTTGGGGAGTCAGATAAATGAATGTTTGTGGACCTGCTGATGCTGGTCACCAATCTAGGCCACACTTTATGAACTGCTTCCTGTTGGGGGAGTGGAGAGAGCATGTCCCTTGTGGTGGAAGGACCCCTCTCCAAAGAGCAGTGGGCTCCTGTTGGGGGTGGGGCATGGCAGCGCTCTGCAGGGCTGGTCAGAAGTCGGCACAGGCTGAGGCCTGGACAGGCATCATGAATGAGCTGAGCTCAAGGCCCTGCTTCTTTCTCTGAAAACGTGGTTAGTAATGATGACCCTGTCAGTCTCCCCCGGATTTACTGAAATCAGGAATAAGCTGTGTTAAAGCATGTTTCATATTGGAAAGTCCTATACAATGGAAAAGTATTGAAAATGTAGTACATTTTAACAAACATTATACTGTTATATTAACAGCTTTTTCATATATACATTCAAGTTTGTGGGCAGATAAATACCTTCTCAATGGACAGTTTATTTAAATCTCTACTTCCTAAGTAAAGCATGAAAAAATACTGAGGTTTATCTGGATTTGCTGACTTATTTTTGACATATTTAGCATGCAACCTTTACACAGGCTTCTTGTTGCTGTGTTGGGACTCTGGCGCCCCCCAGGTCTGTGCTGGGTTCTCAGGGCTGTTTGACCAGCATACTTGTTTCCGCACCATCCCTGCAGATTTCTGTCCGGACCCAGGTATCCAGGACAGGTGGAGGCCCTTGGGACCTTCCACCCCTTCAGGAAGACAGAGCCTCCATTCCCACAGAGTCCACAGGCCCAAGGAAGCTAGCAGGTGACTGAGCCATTGCCGTGGATGTGTGGTCCAACAGGAGCCCGGGCCCTCCAGTTGCTCCCATGGCACCTCCAGGCTGTTTGTGGCAGACACAGCTTAGGTGACCTCAGACACCTCTCACCCCGAGTGACACAGCTGGAGCCAAACACATTTACACTTGACCCCAGGTGAAGCTGCAGTTCAGTGGAGCAGAATGGACATCAGGCATGAGACCTTGCAATGGTGAGAGCTGGACTCTGCAGACTGAGGTCAAGGATAGCTGGTCACATCCCAGCCTCAGCACTTCCTGACCTGGGCCAGAATTCTTCTATCCTGAGCTCCATGATGTTTATTTACTCAGTATATATTTACTGGAAACCTAGTTGTACTAAACACCTCCCAGGGGTGCTCGGAACATAGCAGTGAGTAAACAATCTCATTGTGCTCTGGGATCTTACATTCCAAGGTGTGGGATGAGGCAGTTACAAAGAAAAACAAACATATAATCTGACAAATGGTGATAAATTCTATGCAGAAAAGTAAAGCAGGGAAGGGGAATAAGGAGGGCCTGCTGTGTCTCTGTATGTGATTGTGTTTGTGCAAGTGTGCTTGTGTGTGTGCTTGTGAGCGTATGTGTGTGTCTGTGTCTATGAGGGGTGTGTGTGTATGAGTGGAGAGACCTGTAGTGGCTGAGGGGCAGCTGTGTGACTCTGAAAAAAATGGCATTCCAGTGGGGAACAGTTTTCAGAGGCAGAAGAACTCTGGAAAGTTCTATAACAGCAAGGAGACCCATGCAAGTGGGGGAAAGGGAAAGGGAGCAGGACAGACATGGTTAGAGGTTCCACCCTCATCCCAGGGCCTCCAGGACCCGGGCAAAGACCTGAGAGAAGAGACAGTGTGCCCCATCCAGGAGGAAAGATGCTCCATGGGCAGGCAGGTGGTGGGGTCTGCTGAGGGAAGAGATTTTCCCCTGGCCATGTGGTGTGCAGTGTGCAGGACAGGAGAGGAGCAGACTTGTATCCTGCAACACAGCATGGAGAGAGAGAGCGGGGCCTGTGGTTAAACAGGACTCAGTGGAGAGAGGCCCTGAATTCCACTTCAGAGGGGGGAAAATGATATCCAAGTGGGGTCTGAGGCAGTGAAAGCTGATGAACAGACTGAAGGGCTTCTGAGGTTGGGGGTGGGGGGGTGGGAAGGAGGCAGGCTAATTTACTGTCCTCTCTCCACTTATCTTAAAAACTGTCAAAAATAATTTGCCAGTATATTTGTTGTTGTTCAATTGCTTAGTCATGTCCAATTCTATGTGACCCCGTGGACTGCAGCACACCAGGCTTCGCTGTCCTTTGCCATCTCCCTGAATTTGCTCTAACTCATGTCCATTGAGTCGATGATGCCATCCAACCATCTCATCCTTTATTGCCCTCTTCCTCTCCTGCCCTCAATCTTTCTCAGCATCAGGGTCTTTTCCAATAAGTCAGCTCTTCACATCAGGTGGCCAAAGTATTGGAGCTTCAGCTTCAGTATCAGTCCTTCCAATGAATATTCAAGGTTGATTTCCTTTAAGATTGACTGTTTGATTTCCTTACTGTTCAGGGGACTCTTAAGAGTCTTCTCCAACACCATGGTTCGAAAGCATCAGTTCTTCAGTGCTCACCTTTCTTCATGGTCCAACTCTCATGTCCATACATGACTACTGGAAAAACAAAAGCTTTGACTAGATGAAGCTTTCTCAACAAAGTGATATCTCTGCTTTTTAATACACTGTCTAGTTTTGCCATAGCTTTTCATCTAAGGAGCAAGCATCTACTAATTTCATGGCTGCTGTCACTGTCCACATGATTTTGGAGCCCCCCAAAAAAAGTCTGTCACTGTTTCCACTGTTTCCCCATCTATTTGCCATGAAGTGATGGGACCAGATGCCATGATCTTTGTTTTTTAAATGATAAATTTTAAGCTGACTTTTTCATTCTTCTTTCACCTTCATTAAGAGTCTCTTTAGTTCCTCTTTGCTTTCTGCCATAAGGGTTTTATTGATATTTCTCCCGGCAATCTTGATTCCAGCTTGTGCTTCATCCAGCCCAGCATTTCTCATGATGTACTCTGCATATAAGTTAAATAAGCAGGGTGACAATATACAGCCTTGATGTACTCCTTTCCCAATTTTGAACCAGTCCATTGTTCCATGTCCAGTTCTAATTGTTTCTTCTTGACCTGCATACAGGTTTCTTAGGAGGCAGGTAAGGTGGTCTGGTATTCCCATCTCTTTAAGAAATTTTCAGTTTATTGTGATCCACACAATCAAAGGATTTACTGTAGTCAATGAAACAGAAGTAGGTGATTTTCTGGAATTCTCTTGCTTTTTCTGTGATCCACCGGATGTTGGCAATCTGATCTCTGGTTCCTCTGGCTTTTCTAAATTCAGCTTGTATATCTGGAAATTCTTGGTTCATGTACTGCTGAAGCCTAGCTAGGATGATTTTGAGCATTACCTTGCTAGCATGTAAAATAAGTGCAATTGTGTGGTAGTTTTGAACATTCTTTCTCATTGCCCTTCTTTGGGATTGGAATGAAAACCAACCTTTTCCAGTCCTGTGGTCACTGCTGAGTTTTCCTAATTCACTGGCATATTGAGTGCAGCACTTTTCACAGCATTGTCTTTTAAGATTTGAAATAGCTCAGCTGGAATTCCATCACCTCCACTAGTTTTGTTCATAGTAATGCTTCCTAAGCTCCACTTGACTTCACACCCCAGGTTTTCTGGCTCGAGGTGAGTGACCACACCAATGTGGTTATCGGATCACTAAGACCTTTTTTTTGTGTAGCTCTGTGTACTCTTACCAACTTTTCTCAATATCTTCTGCTTCTGTTAGATACACAGTGTTTCTGTCCTTTGTTGAGTCCATCTTTGCATGAAATGTTCCCTTGGTATCTCTAATTTTCTTGAAGAGATCTCTAGTATTTCCTATTCTATTGTTTTCCTCTATTTCTTTTCCATTGTTTAGCTAAGAAGGCTTTTTTTTATCTCTCCTTGCTGTACTTTGGGACATTGCCTTTAGATGGGTATATCTTTCCTTTTCCCCTTTGCCTTTTGCTTCTCTTCTTTTCTCAGCTATTTGTAAGACCTCAAACAACCATGTTGCCATTTTGCATTTCCTTTTCTTGGGAATGGTTTTGATCACCACTGTCTGTAGAGTGTTATGAACATCCATCCATAGTTCTTTGGGCACTGTGTCTATCAGATCTAATCCCTTGTATCTATTTGTCTTTTTACATTGTAAAATGTGGTTATGTTATACTTCATTTTAATGAACATTTCTCACTTTATGTTTTTTTTTTCTAATGAATTATTACTTGCTGTTTAATTTATATTTGTTTTAGGCTATAAAAATGATGTTAGACAAAGAGCAAATACAAGCTATTTTTTAATTCAAGTTCAAAATTGGTTGTAAATAGGGAGACAACTTGCAACGTCAGTAATATATTTGCCCCAGGAACTACTAACAAATGTATAGTTCAGGGTGGTTCAAGAAGTTTCGCAAAGGAGAAGAGAGCCTTGAAGATGAGGAGCATAGTGGCCGGGCATTAGAAGTTGACAACAGTTGAGAGCCATCATCAAAGCTGATCCTCTTAGAACTACACAAGATGCTGCCAAAGAACTCATTGTCAACCGTTCTACAGTCATTTGGATTTGAAGAAAATTGTAAAGAGGCAAAAGCTCAATAAAACCTTTAAAAATCGTTTTGAAGTGCTATCTTCTCTTATTCTGCACAACACCATACCATTTCTCAATCAAATTGTGAAATCTGACAAAAGAGTGGATTTTCTATGACAACCAGCAGTGACTAGATCAGTCGTTGGACTGAGAAGAAGCTCCAAAGCACTTCCCAAAGCCAAACTTGCACCAGAAAAAGGTCATGGTCACTGTTTGGTGGTCTGCTGCCAGTCTGATCCACTACAGGTTTCTGAATCCCAGTGAGACCATTGTATAAGAAGTGTGCTCAGCAAATTGATGAGATGCACTAAAAAGTGCAACGCCTGCAGCCAGCATTGGTCACCAGAATGGGCCCCATTTTTCTCCATGACAGTGCCCAACCACACACCACACAACCAACACTTCAAAAGTTGAATGAATTGGGCTCCAAGTTTTGTCTCATCTGCCATATTCACCCGACCTCTCGCCAGTGGACTACCACTTCCTTCAAGCATCTCAACATCTTTTTGCAGGGAAAACATTTCCACAACCAGCAGGAGGCAGAGTATGCTTTCCAAGAGTTCATCAAATCCCCAAGCACGGATTTATACACTATAGGAATAAACAAACATTTTTCATTGGCAAAAATGTGTTGATTGTAATGGTTTCTATTTTAATTAATACAATGTTATAGCCTAGTTATAATGATTTAAAATTCAGGGTCCAAAACCACAATTACATTTGCACCGACCTGATAGTTTTCTTCTGAGAGAAAAAGTAGAGGCCAACGGGAAGGGAAATTTGGGGGATCAGAGGATAGGGGAGGGGAGGAGCTCACCTAACCTGTCCTCCACCCACTCAGGCCCAGGGAGCTCACTAGGCCTGGACCTAATCCTACATTCTCCAAGGAGGCCAGAGAAACTCTGGGGCCCCTTAGCCCATGCTGACTCTAAGCCCCAGGCCCCCAACTCTCCAGGGCCTTTTCTGGATGCCTGTGTCCTGAGCATAGGCCTAAACCCCCCTCCACCTAAGCCACACCCTCCAGTCTTCTTTTAAAATCACCGTTGTGTTTCTGTTTTACCTCTCAGTTGTTTCATCTACATCTTTATTTTTTCTAATATATCTGTTAGTGTTCTGATTTTTAAAAAATTTTGTTCTGTTATTGTTCTGCTCCGTTTTTTTTGGAGGGGGGGCAGTGCTACAAGGCTTATGTTTTATATTTTCTGCTCTTACATTTAGGTATTTAATCCATTTTGAGTTTATTTTTAGATATGGTGTTAGAAAGTGTTCTGGTTTCATTCTTTAATGCATAGTCGACGTTTCCCCAACAAAACTTGTTGAGGAGACTTTTTCTCCATTGTGTATTTCTTGCCTTCTTTGTCAAAGAAAATGTACCCAGTAGTGCATGGTTTTATCTCTGGCCTTTCTGTTTTATTCCATTGATCTATATGTCTGTTTTTGTGCCAGTACCATACCATCTTGATGACTATAGCTTTGTAGTATAGTCTGAAGTCAGGAAGATTAATTCCTCCAGTTCCATTCTTCTTTCTCAAGATTACTTTGGCTGTTTGGGGTCTTTTGTGTTTCTATAAAAATTGTGAAATTATTTGTTCTAGTTTTGTGAAAAATACCTTTGGTAGTTTGATAGGGATTGTGTTGAATATATAGATTGCTTAGGGTAGTATAGTTATTTTCACAATATTGATTTTTCCAATCCAAGAATATGATAGATCACTCCATCTATCTGTGTCATGTTTGATTTCTTTCATTAGTGTTTTATAGTTTTCTGTGTACAGACCTTTTATTGCTTTAGCTAAATTTATTCCTAAATGTTTTATTCTTTTTGTTGCAATGGAGAATGCAATTGTTTCCTTCATTTCTTTCTGTTTTTTCATTGTTATTTTATAGGAATGCAAGGAATTTCTGTGTATTAATTTTATATCACAACTTTACTGTATTCATTTATTAGCTCTAGTAATTTTCTGGTGGAATCTTTAGGGTTTTCTATGTAGAGAATCATGTTATCTGCAAACAGTGAGAGCTTTATTTCTTCTTTTCTAATCTGGCTTCCTTTTATTTCTTTTTCTTCTCTGATTACTATGGCTAGGACTTCCGAAACTATGTTGAATAGTAGCAGTTAGAGTGAGCACCTTTCATGCACTGGAGAAGGAAATGGCAACCCACTCCAGTGTTCTTACCTGGGGAATCCCAGAGATGGTGGAGCCTGGTGGGCTGCTGTCTACAGGGTCACATAGAATTGGACACAACTGAAGCAACTTAGCAGCAGCAGCAGAGTGAGCACCCTTGTCCTATTTCTGATATTAGAGGAAATGCCTTCATTTTTTTGCCATTGATGGTGTGATGTTTACTCTGGGTCTATCATATATGACTTTTATTTTGTTGAGGTATGTTCCTTTTATGCCTAGTTTCTGGGGAGTTTTTAATCATAAATGGGTGTTAAATTTTGTCAAATGCTTTCTCTGCATCTGTTGAAATAATCATATTCTTTTTATCTTTCAGTTTGTTAATATGGTGTATCTCATTGATTGATTTACGTATACTGAGGAATTCTTGCATCTGGTGTGAAAGCCCACTTGATAATAATGTATGATCTTTTAAATATGTTGTTGGATTCTGTTTGCTAGAATTTTGTTGAGGATTTTGCATCCATGTTCATCAGTGACATTGTCCTGTAATTTTCTTTTCTTGTGGCATCATTGTTTTTGGTACCAAGTTGATGGTGGCCTTGTAATGAGTTTGGGAGTTTGCCTTCATCTGCAGTTTTTTTGAAAGAGTTTGAGCAGGATAGGTGTTAGCTGGTTAGAGTGATCTTTGTTATAGGTTTTTCCCTTCTATCACTTTATATCCTGCCATTTCCTCTGGCCTTCAGGGTTAGTGTTGAAAGATCAGCTGTTATCCTTATGGTGAATCCTCTTGTATGTTATTTGTTGCTTTTCCCTTGCTGCTTTCCATATTTGTTCTTTGTGTATAATTTTTATTAGTTTGATTAATATGTGTCTTTGTTCATAATGTGGTCCACAGGAGAAGGGAATGGCAAGCCACTTCAGTATTCTTGCCTTGAGAGCCCCATGAACAGTATGAAAAGGCAAAATGATAGGATACGGAAAAAGGAACTCCCCAGGTCATGAGGTGCCCACTATGCTACTGGAGATCAGTGGAGAAATAACTCCAGAAAGAATGAACGAGCCAAAGCAAAAACAATACCCAGCTGTGGATGTGACTGGTAATAATAGAAACAAGATCTGATGCAGTAAAGAGCAATATTGCATAGGAACCTGGAATGTCAGGTCCACGAATCAAGGCAAATTGGAAGTGGTCAAACAAGAGATGACAAGGGTGAACATTGACATTCTAGGACTCAGCAAACTAAAATGGACTGGAATGGGTGAATTTAACTCAGATGACCATTACATCTACCACTCAGGCAGGAATCCCTCAGAGGAAATGGAGTAGCCATCATGGTCAACAAAAGAGTCCGAAATGCAGTACTTGGATGCAATCTCAAAAACGACAGAATGATCTCTGTTCATCTCCAAGGCAAACCATTCAATATCACAGTTATCCTAGTCTATGCCCCAACCAGGAACACTGAGGAAGCTGAAGTTGAATGGTTTTATGAAAACCTACAAGACCTTTTAGAACTAACACCCCCCAAAAATGTCCTTTTCATTATAGGGGACTGGAATGCAAAAGTAGGAAGTCAAGAAACACCTGGAGTAATAGGCAAATTTGGCCTTGGATTGTGGAATGTAGCAGGGCAAAGACTAATAGAGTTTTGCCAAGATAATGCACTGGTCATAGAAAACACCCTGTTCCAGCAACACAAGAGAAGACTCTACACATGGACATCACCAGATGGTCAACACTGAAATCAGACTGATTCTATTCTTTGCAGGCAAAGATGGAGAAACTCTGTACTGTCAACAAAAACAAGACCAGGAGCTGACTGTGGCTCAGATCATGAACTCCTTATTGCCAAATTCAGACTCAAATTGAAGAAAGTAGGGAAAATCGCTAGACCATTCAGGTATGACCCAAATCAAATCCCTTATGATTATAGAGTGGAAGTGAGAAATAGATTTAACGGCCTAGATCTGATAGATAGAGTGCCTGATGAACTATGGACTGAGATTCGTGACATTGTACAGGAGACAGGGATCAAGACCATCCCCATGGAAAAGAAATGCAAAAAGGCAAAATGGCTGTCTGGGGAGGCCTTACAAATAGTTGTGAAAAGAAGAGAAGCAAAAAGCAAAGGAGAAAAGGAAAGATATAAGCATCTGAATGCAGAGTTCCAAAGAATAGCAAGAAGAGATAAGAAAGCCTTCTTCAGCAATCAATGCAAAGAAATAGAGGAAAAGAACAGAATGGGAAAGACTAGAGATCTCTTCAAGAAAATCAGAGATACCAAGGGAACATTTCATGCAAAGATGGGCTCGATAAAGGATAGAAATGGTATGGACCTAACAGAAGCAGAAGATATTAAGAAGAGGTGGCAAGAATACATGGAAGAACTGTACAAAAAAGATCTTCATGACTCAGATAATCATGATGATGTGATCACTCACTTAGAGCCAGACATCTTGGAATGTGAAGTCAAGTGGGCCTTAGAAAGCATCACTATGAACAAAGCTAGTGGAGGTGATGGAATTCCAGTTGAGCTGTTTCAAATCCTGAAAGAGATGCTGTGAAAGTGCTGCACTCA
>SJYQ01002335.1:123424-134017 GCA_006410935.1 Redunca redunca | reverse complement strand
TACTAAGAAGAGGTGGCAAGAATACACAGAAGAACTATACAAAAAATATCTTAACAACCCAGATAAACAGAATGGTGTGATCACTCACCTAGAGCTGGACATCTTGGAGTGTGAAGTCAAGTGGGCCTTAGGAAGCATCACTATGAACAAAGCTAGTGGAGGTGATGGAATTCCAGATGAGCTATTTCAAATCGTAAAAACGATGCTATTAAAGTGTTGCACTCTATATACCAGCAAATTTGGAAAACTCAGAAGTGGCCACAGGACCAGAAAAAGTCAGTTTTCATTCCAATCCCAAGGAAGGGCAGTGCCAAAGAATGTTCAAACTACCATACAATTGCACTAATTTCACATGCTAGCAAAGTAATGCTCAAAATTCCCCAAGCCAGGCTTCAACAGTACATGAACTATGAACTTTGAGATGTTCAAGCTGGATTTAGAAAAGGCAGAAGAACCAGAGATCAAATTGCCAACATCCGTTGGATCATAGAAAAAGCAAGAGAATTCCAGTAAAACATCTACTTTTGGTTCATTGACCACGCTAAAGCCTTTGACTGTGTGGATCACAACAAACTGTGCAAAATTCTTAAAGAATTTTGTGAGAATTCCAGACCACCTTGCCTGCCTCCTGAGAAACCTGTATGCAGGTCAAGAAGCAACAGTTAGAACTGGACATGGAACAACGGACTGGTTCCAAATCAGGAAAGGAGTATGTCAAGGCTGTATACTGTCACTCTGCCTTTTAACTTATATGCAGAGTACATCATGTGAAATACAGGCTGGATGAAGCACAAGCTGGAATCAAGATTACTGGGAGAAATGTCAGTTACCTCAGATATACAGATGACACCACCCTTATAGCAGAAAACAAAGAGGAACTAAAGAGTCTCTTGATAAAGGTGAAAGAGGAGAGTGAAAAAGCTGGCTTAAAATTCAGCATTCAAAAAATAAAGATGCTGGCATCCGGTCCCATCACTTCATGGCAGATAGATGGGGAAACAATGGAAACAGCGAGAGAGTATATTTTCTTGGCCTTCAAAATCACTGCAGATGGTGACTGCAGCCATGAAATCAAAAGACGTTTGCTTCTCAGAGGGCTTCCCTTGTGGCTCAGATGGTAAAAGAATCTGCCTGCAATGCAGGACACCTGGCTTTGATCCCTGGGTTGGGAAGATCTCCTGGAGGAGGGCATGGCAACCCACTCCAGTGTTCTTTCTTGGAGTATCCCCACGGATGGAGGAAGCTGGCAGACTGCAGTCCATGAGGTCACGGAGTCAGACATGACTGAGCGACTAAGCACACTTGCTCCTTCGAAGAAAAGCTATGACAAACCTGGACAATGTGTTGAAAAGAAGAGACATTACTTTGCCAACAAAGGTACGTCCAGTCAAAGCTATGGTTTTTCCAGTAGTCAATATGGATGTGTGAGTTGGACCATGGGAGATGGTGAAGGACAGGGAAGCCTGGAATGCTGCAGTCCATGGGATTGCAAAGAGCTGGACACAACTGAGCGACTGAAAAACAACAAAATTTAATTTCATCATGGTCAGAGAAAACAATTGGAATAATTTCCATTTATGCTTTTAAATTTGTTATGGATATTTTATGGCCCAGAATATGGTTTATCTTGGTAAATGTTTCCTGTGCACTTGAAAAGAATATGCATCCTATTTTTAAAGTGTTTGAAAAATACTAATTTCATCAAATTGTCTGGTACTGTTTCTCAGGTCTTCTACATCCTTGCTGACTTTTGGTTTGTTTGTTCTATCAGCTACCAAGAGAGGTGTCTTCAGGTCTCTGCATAGAACGCAGATTTATCTCTTTTAAATTCTCTAATATTTAAGTGGCTAAGACTCCAGGGTCCCGATGCAGGGGGCCTGGGTTCAATCCCTGGTCAGGGAACTAGATCCAACATGCTGCAACTAAAGATCCCAAGTGTCACAACTAAGACCCAGCACAGCCAAATAAAGAAATTTGTTGAAAGTTTTAAATTGTTTAATGTGGTAACAATACAGATCATAAAGTCCCTTTTTAATTACTTGTAGATGTACAACTTAGCAGCATTAAAACCATTCACAACATTATCTAAATGTCACCACCATCCATTTCCAGAGCTCTCTCATCACTGCAAACAGAAACCCTTAACCCACTAAACACCGACTCCCCAGAGCCCCCTCCCCGTTGCCCCTGTAACCTCTGTTTTACTTTCTGTCTCTAGGGAATTGCTTGTTCTGCATACTTCATATTAATGGAATTATACAATATTTGTCATTTTGTGTCTGGCTTATTTCACTTAGCCTGATGTTTTCAAGGTTTATCTATGCTGAAGCATGTATCAAAACTTCATTCCTTTTTAAGGATGAGTAATAGTCTAATGTATGTATGTGGTCCATTAAAAAGAAAAGCTCTTCACCTATTGATGGACATCTGGGTTGCTTCTACCTTTTGGCTATTGTGCATAACGCGGCTGTGAATGCTGGTGTACAAGACTGTGAGTCTCTGCTTTCAATTCCTTTGAATATACACCTACAAGTGGAATTGCTGGATCATGTGGTAACTGTTTAACTTTTTGAGGAATCAGTTTCTCCACAGTGGCTGCACATTTCATATCTCCACTGGCAATACCCAGTGGAATACTGTGGGGTTTGATACACACAGTGTCGTGATTTCTCACCAATACTTTTCTTCTATTTTCTTTTTTTTGAAATAGCCATCCTCTTACGTGTGAATTGGTATCTCATTGTGGTTCTGATTGGCGTTTTCATAATGATAGTGATGCTGGGCACTTTTTCATGTATTTTTTAGCCATTTGTATGTGTTCTTCCGAGAAAAGTATTTTTAAGTCTTTCACCCATTTCTGAATTGTGTTGATTTTTGCTGCTGAGTTGTAGGGAGTTTTTTATATATTCTAAATTAATTTTTTAAATCAAATATATGATTTGAAAATATTTTCTCCCATTCTGTGTCCATCTTTTCACTTTCTTGATAGTGTCCTTAGATGAATAAAAGTTTAAGGTTTGATAAATTTCTATTTATCTATTTTATGTATGTTTTTTCCTGTTCCCAGATTTTGAGAGAAATTCCATTAGACCTGTAAATCATATTGGGCAATTTGTCATGTTAGCGATATTAAATTTTCCAATCTATGAACATGGGGTATCTCTTAATTTATTTATGTCTTTCATTTATTTCAGCAATTTTTTTGTCTCCTTGGTTAAATTCATCCCTGAGTATTTTGCTCTGATTGTATCATAAATGAACTTTTCCCCCTTAATTTCCTTTTTGGATTGTCTAGTATATAAAAATGAAACCCATTTTGTGTTAATTTTTTTATCCTG
This sequence comes from Redunca redunca, assembly GCA_006410935.1. Taxonomy (NCBI): domain Eukaryota; kingdom Metazoa; phylum Chordata; class Mammalia; order Artiodactyla; family Bovidae; genus Redunca; species Redunca redunca. The sequence goes on along the minus strand of SJYQ01002335.1, from coordinate 130,679 downwards.
GAACTTTGCTGAATTGTTTATTAGCTCTAAAATGTCTTTGTTGTTTTTGAAACTTTAATTCTATCAGAATTTGCTCCATATCTTTGGATATCCTGTAGTCAGGGGCATTTGTGTTTAAGGCTGTTATGTCTTCTTAATGAACTGATCCCTTTTCCATTATGTATTTTGTTTTTATTTGTGATAATTTTCTCTGAAATCTACTCTTTTTTCATATTAATATGTCTACCTCAGCTTTCTTTGGATTAGTAGTTAGATATTATATCTCCCATAGTTTCACTTCTAACCTGTCACTAGATATAAAGTAGGCTTCTTGTAATGAGTCTTATTTTTATCTAATATGAAAACCTGTCATATACTGGCTATTTACACTATTTACATTTAATGTTATTAATGTGCCTGAATTTAGGCTAATACTTTGTTTTCTGTTTGTTGTTCATCCTGTCCTTTTTCTCTCCCTTTTGGAATGTATTGTTTGAATACTTATTACTTTTCCATTTAAATTTAAATTTATCTCTTAAAAAAAATCTTTCATTGCATTTTTTTTAACTGGTAGCTCTGTTACAACATGCATACTTTATAGTCCAGTTACAGTTAATTTCTCATTTTTAGCAAGATATAGAAGCCTTATAAGCCTCTCAGTCCCTTTCCCCTTATTCCTTTTATGTGATTGTCATAGGTATTTGGGCTGGCCAAAAAGTTCATTCAGGTTTCCAACCAACCTTTCTGGCCAACCCACTATTACAACTACGCACACTGACCATCTCACTGTGCAATGTTAGATTGTTTGCTTCCAATCACACACATTCTAAGCAGCTAGAAGAAAAAAATACTTTATTGTGTTAGCCTGATATTTATCATTTCTCTTGCAATTCCTTCTTCCTTAAGTTTCAAGTTTCTCTTCACCAGGACAATTTCCTTTAGCACCTCTTTCACAGCAGAAGGGCTGGCGTCAAGTTCTCTGGCTTTCTTCATTGAAGTGTACTTTGTATTTCCCAAGGACATTTGTAGAACTTATGGAATTCTGTGTTGCTATCTTTTCTTTTTGTTTTCCTTCAGCACTCTAAACATGTGTGACCATCTTCATGCCATAATGGTTTCAGGTGAGAAATCTTCCATCATTCATAATTTTCATCTATGTGCTGTCTTTCTACTATCTATGGCTTTCATCAGTTTTTAACTTTTTCTTTCTCCCTCTCCCTCCACCTCTTTCTGCTCCTTTTCCCCTTCCTCTTCTCTCTTATCTTCCAACTCTATCCCTCCTTCCTTTTGTACTTCGATTAGGATGTGCCTTGCCACGGCTTCCTTCAAGTCTTCCCTGATCAGGTTTCACTGAGGTTTATGTTTTTCCTTCAAATTTGTTAAGTTTTAAGCTTGCCAACTTTTTTCTAAACCTCTTTTCTATGCCAATCGTTTTCTCCTGAGACCCCAGTCAATGTTGAACTTTTGATGCTGTCCCACAGGCTCCTGACACTGTTAATTTTATTTTAAATCTGTGTTCATTCTATATTTCAGGCTGGATAATTTCAATTAGTTGTTTTCTAGTATGGCTTTTTCTGATGTGTCAGTTCTATTGATCCTATCCAGTAAAATTTTTAAAATATGTATTATATTGTATTTTCCAGTCCTAAAACATTCATTTAAAAAAAAAAGTTTCTCTCTCTCTGTTGGGAACTTATTTGTACCTTTTTGTTTATCTCAGGCATGATTATAATAACTGCTTAAAGACATTGTCCACTGGTTCCAACATCTGACTCATCTCACTGTTGGCATTTGATTGCCATTTCCCTTGAGAAATGGTCATATTTTCCTAGTTTGTTTTGTATTAAGTAATTCTGCATTATAACTTAGACATAACTGAATATTGTGTTATGAGATTTTGGGTCCTATTTAAGTCCTTTGAGAATGCTGGTTTTGTGCTGTTTGTTTTAGCAGTCAATTGCCTGGTTAGATTGAGATGGAAAGTTCCTTTTTGCCTCCGGTGGGTAGTACTTTCTCTCTCAGTTCAGTCTTCCGAGCCCTTCTCTTCTCTGTTGGATCTCTTCTGTGCATTCATAGCTCTGGATGAGCAGAGGGCTTGTGCAGATTCCTACAGACTCAGGAGATGACCTTCTCAAACTCACCCCTCTCTGGACTTCCCTGACACTGTCTGACTCTCCAGGGCCTCTTCTCTCAGGTCCTCTGACCATAAAGACAGTTTTCTCTTGGGGTTTTAGGTGCCTGACGTGAAGAGTTGACTCAGTGGAAAAGACCCTGATGCTAGCAAAGATTGAGGGCAGGAGGAGAAGGGGGCGACAGGATGAGATGGTTGGATGGCATCACCAACTCAATGGACGTAAGTCTGAACAAACTCCAGGAGATAGTGGAGGACAGGGGAGCCTGGCGTGCTGCAGTCCATGGGGCTGCAAAGAGTCAGACAGGACTGAGCGACTGACCATCAACAGTTGCAAGAAGAGTTAGCCTTATGGCTAGGCCGAGAGAGAGGAAAAAAGAGAAAACAGCTTTCCCATTCTCTACTCTCTCTTCTAAGGCCCCCTTTCCTTAGTTCTCTGGCCAGAAAAGTGGGGTTTCTCTTAGAGGTTTTGCTCTCTTCACCCACTGTATAAGTTTTGCAATGCAGACTGCCAGGTACCCTCAGGTGAAAGTCAGGAGATAAAAGGAAAAAACTCCTGGACACTCACTGGTGTTGATCATTTTTCAAGTTTTTACTCCCCCCTCAATCTGGCTGAGCTCGTTTACTCTTCAGTCCTCAGGGAGTTGCCATTTGCATTCTTGCTGGAGATGTTATCTACAATCGAGAGAGTTAAGGACTAACAAATGTTTGTTAAATGAAAAAAGTCAGTCTGCTCCATCTCTCTTACTGGGTGGTCAGCTCCATGAAGATGGGCAGTGTCTGTCTTCTCCAATGTGATGTTACTGGTGCCTGATCCAACGTGGTACATGATGAGATCAAAATAGTTTTTGAGTTAAATAACATTTTGCAAAGAAGAATGAATAAGAAAATATTGAAGTGATTAAGGAAAAACCAGTTAATGTGAGCTAATGATGTAGACATGGATTTTTTGCTTGAGAGATGAGATTGATAATAGAAACTCTGTTGACACACCAGGGTTTTGCAAGATGTAAGTAGAGGACTTTTGCTGTTGTAATATTAAATAATACATAAAGCTCTTGGCACTGAGTCAGATATGAAGTAATACACGGGTCAGTAAACAATAGAAATCGGTATGGATTTCCAAAAGAGGAAAAACAGTCATTTAAAACTCTAGGCTTTAGCTTTTCATAAGAAAAATGGTACTAGAGTGTGGTATAGAAAATAAAGGAAGGGAGGAAGCTTTATTGTCCGCTGTGAACAATGCATAATGAAAGGGTTGAAAGCCAGAGACAATGGGAGATGCCCTTTCTAAATGGCCTATGAAATGTTAGTCCTCGTCCAAATGAAGCTTCAGAAAGACACTCAGATCCCGGATAATAAAATGGTCACGGGTCAAGGCAAGTGAGCCATATCGAGGGTCATCAGTACATAAGGAGTAACATTATTTAGGATGGCTGTTGACATCTCTTGGCAAATGACAAGGGGAATTATCACGGGGATTCTTCAGTAGAACACAAGAGTGGTGGATGTTTAGTCACAAATAGCTACAGGTCACACAAATGGTCTGCCTCCAGCGGTAGTCTTTTCATTGCAGAAATGAAAGAGAGGGCAAAAGGAAACATTTCCAAACTGTATCTTTCAACATAGAACAATATGTTTAAATCATGTAGATGTATGGAAACCAGTACAATATTGTAAAGTAATTAACCTCCAATTAAAATAAATAAATTTATATTTAAAAAAAATAAAAGGTTAAAAAAAAAAAGAAGCAACAGTTAGAACCAGACATGGAATAACGGACTGGTTCAAAGATTCAAGATGGTGGAGTAGAAGGACGTGCGCTAAAAAATAAATAAATAAATCATGTAAATTATGAGAAGAGTACCAACCTGAGAAATGGTGCGATTGAAGCTATAAGAAAAAACTTTTGAAACATAGTTTAAACATTAAAGTTTCAACATTAAAGCATAAGAGGCGTGAAACACTGAATACACCAGGATGATCGCCATTTCTAGCCAGTGTGAGGAGCTGTTACTGGATTATAGACATACAGAAAGAGATGTGTGGGGGAGGTGTGGTGGTATAATAGCGCTGTGACCCCAGTAATAAACTGAACAATTTCCAGTAACTCATAAGGAAAGCTGGGGAAAAACCTTCCCTGCTCTAGTAAGCTCTAACCAATGGAGCAATCTTGAAATTTATACTTTTTTGTTTGCAAATTAATAATAACCTGTAATCAGTCTCTCGATTGTGATTTTTGTCCCACTGAATGTGCTATAATACAATGGAAGGTAAGCTGCAGAGAAAGAAATCAGAGTGGTCACTATAAAGTCCAATTTCGTCTGCCAAGATAAACAGAAGCCAAATTCAAATGTGCATGAAGATTCTTATTGATTTATCGTGTACATAAACACATAAGCCACGTGCAAATAAAGTACAAGAATGAGGAGGCATGTAGAGCACGGGCGGTGTCGTGTAAACTTAGTCTCACCTCGCCAGGAACTAGCGTGTGACTCGGGCAGGCTCAGGATTTCTCAGCCTCGATTCCCTCACCGTTAAGATAACAGACTAGCTCAACGTTCCAGGAGTTCTTCCTGGCTTCTCTCTTTATTATAAACTTGGATGACTGGGGTGTTTCTCCGTCTTCCATATCAAATAGGAGGATGCATATTCCTGGACACGTAGATGACACAGCTTATATCAGACCCTTGTTGTTTACTCGCCAAGTCTTGGCCAACTCTTTGTGACCCAATGAACTGTAGCCCTCCAGGCTCCTCTGTCAATGGGATTTCCCAGGCAAAGATACTGGAATGGGTTGCCATTTCCTTCTCCAAGCGATCTTCCCTACCCAGGGATCACCCCACTTCTCCTGCATTGGCAGGGGGATTCTTTAACCCTGAGCTGTGAGGGAAGCCCATGTCATACACTGCTGCTGCTCCTGCTGCTGCTAAGTCGCTTCAGTCGTGTCTGACTCTGTGCGACCCCATAGACGGCAGACAACCAGGCTCCCCCGCCCCTGGGATTCTCCAGGCAAGAACACTGAAGGGGGTTGCCATCTCCTTCTCCAATGCATGAAAGTGAAAAGTGAAAGTCAAGTCGCTCAGTCATGTCTGACTCTTTAGCAACCCCAGCGACTGTAGCCCTCCAGGCTCCTCCATCCATGGGATTTTCCAGGCAAGAGTACTGGAGTGGGGTGCCATTGCTGTCATACACATAATTGATACCTGGCTTTATTTCTAATGGCTGCAGGGCCGGTTATCTATTTGGAATCTCAAATAGATAACCGGCTCTGCAACCATTAGAAACAAAGCCAGGCATCAGTTATCCTAAAACAGAGGCTGCCATGTTTAGCAAATGCCTCCCAACTTGTAACTGGTATCTACTAACAATAACATAAAATAAAGCAACTTAGTTTGTTATCCAAGGATAACGAACTAGCACATTCCAGAAAGTATGTTACTTTTTTCAAAGATAAACATTCAAAAATAATTATGAAACTGTGTAATTAAAAGTTAATAGAGAAAAATTAGGAAAATTTGTTAATTAAGAGCAAAACCAAACAAGAACAGGCAAATCCAATGTGACTCTGGATTGGATTGTGGAACAGATAAAGGACAATACTGGAAAAATACTGGTGAAATTCAAATAAAGCAACAAGAAAAAAACAACTTGTTATGTACAAAGAAATTCCCACAAGACTATAATATTTTTAAACAGAAACTGCAGAACAGAAAGAAATAGCACAAGGTCTGTATAGTCAAAGCTCTGATTTTTCCAGTAGTCATGTATGGATGTGAGAGTTGGAATATAAAGAAAGCTGAGCCCTGAAGAATTGATGCTTTTGAACTGTGGTGTTGGAGAAGACTCTTGAGAGTCCCTTGGACTTCAAGGAGGTCAAACCAGTCCATCCTAAAGGAAATCAGTCCTGAATATTCATTGGAAGGACTGATGCTGAAGCTGAAGCTCCAATACTTTGGCCACCTGATGTAAAGACTCCTCAGAAATGACCCTGATGCTGGGAAAGATTGAGGGCAGGGAGAGAAGGGGATAACAAAGGATGACATGGTTGGGTGGTATCACCGACTCAATGGACATGAGTTTGAGCAAGCTCCAGGAGTTGGGGTTGGACAGGGAAGCCTGGTATGCAGCAGTTCATGGGGCTGCAAAGAGTCAGACACGACTGAGCAACTGAACTGAACTGAACTGACTCAAAGTACTGAAAAGAAAAAAAACTCTCAAACCAAGAATACTCTATCTAGCAAAGTTATTATTTAGAATTGAAAGTGAGAGAGTTTTCTTGACAAGCAAAAGTTAAGAGTCATCACTAGTAGAATGCCCTTGCAAGAAATGTTAAAGGGAATTTTTTAAAGGAAAAAGTGGCACTAATTAGTAACAAGAAGACATATGGAAGTATAAATCTCACTTGTAAAAGTAAATATATAGTAAATGTAGTGAGTTAATCACCTATGAAGCTAAAGGCAAAACTTGTAAAAATAACTATAACAACAATAATTAGTTAAGGGATATACCAGATAAAAAGATGTACCTTGAATCAACACTCACAGACTACATACTGTGCTGGTTGAGGCCAAAGGTCAATGTTGCTGCTGCTGCTGCTGCTGCTAAGTCGCTTCAGTCATGTCCGACTCTATGCGACCCCACAGACGGCAGCCCACCAGGCTCCGCCGTCCCTGGGATTCTCCAGGCAAGAGTACTGGAGTGGGTTGCCATTTCCTTCTCCAGTGCATTAAAGTGAAGTTGCTCAGTCGTGCCCGACTCTTAGTGACCCCATGGACTGCAGCCTACTAGGCTCCTTCGTCCATGGGATTTTCCAGGCAAGAGTACTGGAGTGGGGTGCTATTGCCTTCTCCGAAGGTCAATGTTGCTACATAGTTATTGGAGGGAAGAGCATGCTGGCCAGTCCATCCCTGTATTGCAAGGAGCCCCTCAGAAGGTTCTCAATACACAAAGACAGGCTTTGGTACTGAAACTGAAGAACTTGTGTACTCAAGAATCTTCACAGCTTCTGTTGGACATATTTTCTCTTTAGGAACGAAGGAAAATTCTCCCATTTTTGAGTCATTCTTTTATGACCATTCTAAAAAATTGCATGTAACTTTATAAGTATTTTTAAAAGATACAGTTTTATAAATATTTAATATT
>SJYQ01002335.1:88428-123321 GCA_006410935.1 Redunca redunca | reverse complement strand
CTATAAAGAAAGCTGAGCACAGAATTGATGCTTTTGAACTGTGGTGTTGGAGAAGATCTTGAGAGTCCCTTGGACTGCAAGGAGATCCAACCAGTCCATCCTGAAGGAGATCAGTCCTGGGTGTTCACTGGAAGGACTGATGATGAAACTCCAATACTTTGGCCACCTGATGCGGAGAGCTGACTCATTTGAAAAGACCCTGATGCTGGAAAAATTGGGGGCAGGAGGAGAAGGGGACGACAGAGGATGAGATGGTTGGGTGGGTGGCATCAATGACGCAATGGACATGGGTTTGGGTGGACTCCGGGAGTTGGTAATGGACAGGGTGGCCTGACATATTGCCGTTCATGGGGTCACAGAGAGTTGGACACAACTGAGTGACTGAACTGAACTGAACAAACATTCTAAAATGTATGGGATGCAGCAAAAGGCGGGAATAGGGAAGTTAACTGCAATACAGGTCCGGCTCAAGAAACAACCAAAAAATCTCAAATTATTCTAACTTTACATGTAAAGGAACTGGACAGTGAAGAACAAAGACCAAAAATAGTAGAAGGAAATAATAAAGACCAAAGCAAAAATAAATAAAATAGTGACTAAAAATCAATAGAAAAGATCAATGAGATTAAGAGCTTGTTCTTTGAAAAGATAAATAAAATAAAGTTGACAGGCCTTTAAGCCAGACACATCAAGAAAATAAAAGGGCATAAATGAATAAAATCAGAAATAGGAGAAATTACAAGTAATACAGAGATACAAAGATCCTAAGAGAATACTGTGAACAACTATACGCCAACAAATTAGACAGCCTAGAACAAATGTCCTATGGCATACAAACTGCAAAGATTAAATCATGAAATGAAATAGAAAATCTGAACAAATCAATTACTAATAAGGAGAGTTAATCAGTAATCAAAAACTTCCCAATAGTCAAAAGTTCAAAACCAGACAGCTTCAATAGTAAATTCTACCAAATATTCAAGAACATCAATCTTTCTCAAACTCTTGCCAAAAAGCAAAAGTGGTGGGAACAGTCCCAAATTAATTTTATGGAGTAAGCATTACTCTGATATGAAAATCAGATGCCGCACGAAAAGAAAATTACAAGCCAATATCCCTAGCGAACACAGACGCAAAAATCCTGAACTAAGTTCAAAAATACATTAAGATCATACACAATTATCAAGGGGGGTTTATTCCAGAGATACAAGGATGGTATAAAATTCACAAACAATCCAATTTGATACACCACATTAAGAAAATGAATGGGGGAAAATATATGATCATTTCCAAAGATGCGTAAAAAGCATTTGAAAAACTACAAAGTCAGTTCATGATAAAAATCCTCGACAAAGTGAGTAGAGAAAGAACATACCTTAATACAATGAAAGCTATATATGACAAGCTTAGTCAATGGTGAAACATATTTTACAGCTTTTCCTGTAAAATGTTCCTTTTCAGGAACAAGACAAGAGCATCCAATCCTGCCACTTATGCAACAGGGTATTGGAAGTCCCAATTAGGTAAAGAAAATACGAAAGGAATCCAAATTGGAAAGAAAAAACTAAATTTCATTATTTACAGATGACATTATACATTAAAAAGCCAAGACTCCATCACAAATTATTAGACCTAACAAATTCTGTAAAGCTGTAAGTTACAAAATACACAAGAATCTGTTGTTTTTTCTACATACTAATAACAAATATCAGAAATGGAAATTAAGAAAAAAAAAATCCCGTTGACAACTGCCCAAAAGAATAAAATACTTAGAAATAAATTTAACCAAGGAAGTGAATGATCTATATATTGAAAACTACACAGCATTACTGAAATAAATCGAAGATGACCCAAATATATGTAGACACCCATGTTCATGGAATGGAAGAACCAATATTGTCATAGAATGTCCATGCTCCCCAAAGCAATCTACAGATTCAGTGCAGTTCCCATCAAAATTCCAAAGGCACCTTTTGCAGAAATAGAAACCTAAAATTCGTATGGAACCACTAAAGATCCTGAATCACCAAAGCAGTCTTGAGAAAGAAGAACAAAACTTGAGCCAACATGCTCCCTGATTTCAAACTGCATTACAAGGCTAGAGCAGGTAAAAGATTTGGTATTGACCAATAAAGAGCTCGGAAACCAACTCACCCAAGCATGGTCTGGTGAATTAATTTATGACAAAGGAGAGCGAAATATACAATAGGGAGAGGAGAACCTCCTCAGTAAATGATGCTGAGCACACTGGTCAGCCACATGCAAAAGAATGAACCTTGACCACCATCTTACACTAGACACAAAAATGAACTCAAAATCGATAAAAGACATAGTATAAGACCTGACATCATAAAACTCCTGGAGGAAAACATGGGTGATAAGCTCCTTGGCATACATCTTGATGATGATTTTCCAAAGCAAAAGCAACAAAGGCAAAATAAACAAGCTTCTGACCAGCAAGGAAAACCGTCAGTGAGATGCAGTGGCAACCTACCTAAGGGGGTAAAATATTTGCAAGTCACATATCTGATGAAGGGCTAATATCCAAAATATATAAAGAACTGATAGAACTTAACAGCAAAAAACAACGATCTAAAAATGGGCAGTGGATCTGGACATTTTTTCTAAAGAAGATATAAAGATGGCCAACAGGGACATGAAAAGATGCTCCGTATCACTAATCAAGGAAACACAGATCAAAACCATGAGATATCATTTCACATGTTACAATGCTCATTATGAAAAAGACAAAAATGTCACATTTCACATTGTCACAATTCTCGTTATGAAAAAGACAAAACTAGCCAGTGTTGGTGAGGATGTTTAGAAAAGGGAACACTTGTGCTCTATTGGTGGGCATGTATATTGGTACAGCCACTATGGAAAACAGTATGGAAGGCTCTCAAAAAATTAAAGTTAAAACTACCATATGATCCAGCAATTTACTTCTGGGTACTTATCCAAAGAAAATGAAAATACCAACTGTATATATATGCCCCTCCATGTTACTGCAGTAGTATTTACAGTAGCCAGATATGGAAACAAACTTGAGTGTCCATCAATGGATAAAGGAGATGTGGTACAGATATGCACACACAGTGGAATATCATACAGCCATAAAAAATAAAGTCTTGCCATTTGCAACAATATGGATAGATCTTGAGGGCATTATGCTAAGTGAAATAAAGTCAGAGGAAGACAAATATAAAAACTTTTCTTTTACATGTGAAATCTTAAATTTAAAAAAAAATAATTTTTTTTAAACTCATGGATACAGGGAACAGATTGGTTAGTTGCTGAAGGTGGGGATGGGAGAATTTTTCTTTTTAGTTTAAATAAATTGGGAAAAAAATGACTTTAAAAAGCTAATCTATAATGTTAAAAGTTAGGAAACTGGTTAATGGGTGGAGGCAGTAAATGAAAGGGATGGAGTCCTAGTAATTCTGCCTTGTTACCTGGGTGTTGATGACTTGGAATTGGCTAGGCTGTAGAAACTTACCAGCTGTATGTTTAGGGTGTGTGTACTTTTCTGAACATGTATTATAACTCAACAGAATTTTTTAATGCTGAAAAAATAGCAAGATCTGGTTGGTGAGCCTGTGGAAGTGGTGGAGAGGATGGTGGCCCTAGAAATGCAAAAGTTATTCTGACTCCATAGGACTTCCCTGATAACTCAGCTAGTAGAGTCCTCTTGCAATGCAGGAGACCTAGGTTTGATCCCTGGGTTGGGAAGACCCCCTGGAGAAGGAAAAGGCTACCCACTCCAGTATTCTGACCTGGAGAATTCCATGGACTGTGTCATTCATGGGGTCACAACGAGAAGGACATGACTGAGCAACTTTCACTTTCTTTTGTCCTGGCTCCACCCTCCTTCCTCCATAGCTGGTTTTAAGCATCGCTTCCTTATGGCTGCCCCTGAGTGTATCCTTTGCATTAAGGTGGTCATCCAGGCCAACCAGAGATACAGCAAGTTCAAGATGTCAGAGGCCAGGCCTCCTCCCCTGCCAGGGCAGCCTGGATACTCAGATACCACGCCCGGGCCATCAGGGACCTCCTCAGCGCTGGAGCACGAATCCAACAGGAAGCAGAGGGACAAGGGAAAAAAATACTCTTTCTCAAAAGCACAGTTTAAAGGCTCTTTGCTGGCAAAGGCAATACTCTTTTTAGAGATTCCTCTCCAATTCTGGTGCCACTGCAAAGGAAAGCTAAAGAACTTCAGAGTCACCTAGTAGAGGTTTAATGATCCACACGTTCATAGGAAAAAAAAAAGTAAAAGCGTTTATGGAGTTGGAAGACAGACCCAACATTGCGTCTACATCCTCATGTGGGTGACCACAGGGTACCACTTTCAGACATAATGTTGGACCTGAATGGCATCATCCAGTATCCAAGGAAACAGTTTTAGTTCAAGATGGCAATATAGGACTTCTCGGGTGGCGCAGTGGATAAGAATCGACCTGCCAACGCAGGGCACACGAGTTCAGTCCCTGGTCTGGGGAGCTTCCACTTGCCACGGAGCATCCAGGCCTGTGTGCCACAAGTGCCCAGGCCCCGCGCTGCGACTGCTGAAGCCCACTCACCCGAGAGCCTGTGCCCCCCAGCAAGAGAAGTCATCTCTGTGAGACGCCCTCACACTGCAGCTGGAGAGCAGCCCCTGCTCTCCGCAACGAGAGAAAGCCTTCGTGCGGCAGCAAAGTCCCAGCACAGCCAAAAATACAGCTGTGTGTACATGTCAAAAAAATTTTTATTTTAAAAAAAGATGGCAATATAGAGGGATTCTGAACCCCCCTCCTCCCACAGACACTGAAACCACAGCTACATACAAACAATTTTGTATTTTCCTAAAAGAAAAGCCTCAAAAGCAGCTGAGTGATGGTTACACACGGAGCAAATGAGAACAAAGTCACAACGCGTCCAGTAGGAGAGGCCGACAGTGTTGCCACAAACCCACACCCGGGAGGGAACCACAACCCCAGTTTCTGCAGCCAAGGGTTTGGTCCACACATCAGGCACCCCAGCCTTTAAGACTTCCTCCAGAGAAGGAAGCCCCCAGACAGCTAGCTTTGAAAAACAAAGGGACTGCTGTGCTTGAGGCCCACAGGCTGTCTGAGGAATGGCCCTCAAAGGGCTCACCTGCCCAAGGGGCCCAACAGGGGAACAGTTCATCACGCCAGGACTTCACGTACAAGAGCCTCAGGGGCTGAACTTAGAGCACCAGCATCTCACTGTGGGCTTCCCTGGTGGCTCAGTGGTAAAGAATCCGCCTGCAATGCGGGAGACCTAGGTTCCATCCCTGGGTTGGGAAGATGCCCTGGAGAAGGGAAAGGCTACCCACTCCAATATTCTGGCATGGAGAATTCCATGCCCTGTATAGTCCATGGGGCCGCAAAGAGGTGGACACAACTGAGTGACTTTCACTTTCAGACGCCTGCAGGGGTACTCACTGGGGCTGGTGGGGACCACCCCTGCCATCTTTCTTTTCCCCAAAACCCAAGCCTTGCCCCCAGCCTACCCCATCTGATGTTCCCCTCTGCCATGCTCCAGCATGCTGCATTTTCTTTGAACTCCAGGTCCTCGTGTTTGCTCCCCCTCACCTTGCCTCAGGCATCAGGCATGTCCGCTCCCTCTTCCCCTGCAGCTCCAGAGCGCAGGGACCTCCACAGAGGTTGGGGGGGGGGTGTTACTTTCACACACATCTGTGGCCTGGTTTTCATGTCTGGGAGGGAGGGGAGGGGGCGGTGGCTACAGCTTTTGTGGCTGCCCCCAAGGAAAAACCCCTTGATTGCTGGGGAGGTCAGGGCTCTTTGCATTCCTGGGATCCTCTGGACTGTGATGATCTGAGAGTCCCTGGTGGGCCCCTGCCCTCAAGGGGCACAGGCAGCAACGGCAACACACCCCTCGTCCTTCTGAGAAAGAGGCCTGCTTGCTTGTCCATAGGGTTATGACCTGGGGTGGATTCTCGGTAGGCACACGTGCAGGGGCCCACGGGGTGGCTTTTGGGAATCAGGACAAAGGATGTGATCCTCATGCCCTCTGCCTGCCTCGCTGCAACTTCTGGCACTTTCCCAGCACGATTCCCGTGCCTGCCACCAGGGGACACCTGGACCTCACCTGCCTCCTGTTTGGGCACGGTGCGCAGGGCTCAAAGGACTGTAAGGGATGGAGAAGCTCTTCACCAGGCTCCAGACTCAGGCACGGCAGGAGGAAACAGACCCGGAGAGCCATCTTTCAGTGGATGAGATGGGCCAGTTCATCATCACAGCTGCCGCCCGAGGGGTGGCTTCTAACTAAACACACACCCAGGCTGCCGCTGACCCTATGGCGAGATCCCAGGGGTGGCCCTGTCTCTGCACCCTCCCTTTACCAGGCTTCAGAGCGCCACCTTCTCTCAAACGGGAGCCTTAGGGGTGCCTGTGCCCTAGTTTCTGCAGCCACCCCCGCCCCCAGGCAACGTCTCTTGATCACCCGGTTCTGGTGGCCCAGGGGGCCTGCTCCTGGGTCCCAAGAGGCTGTGACGATTGGAGGTTCTTGGCAGGTTCCCACGCTGAGGACGACACGCAGACAGCAGCAGCCTGAACAATGCCAGGCTCTGTGGAAGAGGCCTGCTTGCTGGCCGGGACCTTCAGCCCAGAGGGCAGGCTTCAGCTCTGACCCATATGCAGGGCCCAGGAGGAACCCTCAGAGACGCCGTCTCTGAGCTCCTCCTCCGCTTTGCCGCAGCCTGCTTGCTGTGTCCTAGGCTGGCGCTCACACCCCTCTGGAGCCCCGGGTTTTGTGACTGCTGCCTGAGGGGCACCTCCAGATGGCCAGGGTCCGATGAACAGCACGAACATCAGCAGTCCGCCAGGATGGTGTGTATTTGTGGTGTATGCTTAGTTGCTCAGTCGTGTCCCACTCTTCTGCGACCCTCTGGACTGTAGCCCGCCAGGCTCCTCTGTCCATGGGATTTCCCAGGCACGGATACTGGAGTGGGTCGCCGTTTCCTTCCCCAGGGGATCTTCTCAACCCAGGGACCAAACCTAGGTCTCCTATGTCTCCTGCATTGCAAGTGGATTTTTAACCCACTAAACCATTATGAGTTCTAAGTCACTGCAGTCGTATAAGACTCTGCAACCCCATGGACTGTAGCCCGCCAGGCTCCTCTGTCCATGGGATTCTCCAGGCAAGCATACCGGGGTGGGTTGCCATTCCCTTCTCCAGGGCATCTTCCTGATCCAGAGATTGAACCCACATCTCTTATGTCTCCTGCACTGGCAAGCAGGTTCTTTACCACTAGCTGCTGCTGCTGCTGCTAAGTCGCTTCAGTCGTGTCCGACTCTGTGCCACCCCAGAGACGGCAGCCCACCAGGCTCTCCCGTCCCTGGGATTCTCCAGGCAAGAACATTGGAGTGGGTTGCCATTTCCTTCTCCAATGCATGAAAGTGAAAAGTGAAAGTCAAGTCGCTCAGTTGTGTCTGACTCTTCATGACCCCATGGACTGCAGCCTACCAGGCTCCTCTGTCCATGGGATTTTCCAGGCAAGAGTACTGGAGTGGGGTGCCATTGCCTTCTCCGCCACCTGGGAAAACTGTATTTGCTTACTTTATTTTTTTCAATTTTTCAAAAAAATTTTAGATGTCTGTGGCAGATGTATACAGACAGATTGCTTTTAGTAGACTGATATTCTATTTAGCAACTTTGATAAACTCTTAGTGAGTGAAGTCGCTCAGTTGTGTCCGACTCTTTGCAACCCCGTGGACTGTAGCCCACCAGGCTCCTCCATCCATGGGATTCTCCAGGCAAAAGTACTGGAGTGGGTTGCCATTTCCTTCTTCAGGGGATCTTCCCAACCCAGGGATCGAACCTAGGTCTCCTGCGTTGCAGGCAGACACTTTAACCTCTGAGCTACCAGGGAAGGGTTGATAAACTCTTACTTTCTTTTAATATCTACTTATTTATTTGGCTGGGCTGGGCTTTAGTTGCAGCATATGGGATCTTCAGTCTTCAATGCTACATGCAGGGTCTTCAGTTGTGGCATGCAAACCCTTTGTAGCATGTGGGATCTAGTTTGCTGACCAGGGATTGAACGCAGGCCCCCTGCACTGGGAGCGTGGAATCTCAGCCATTGGCCACCTGGGAAGTCCCTGTAATTTCTTACTCCAAAAGCTGCTGTCTGTGCACGTGTCATCTCATCAGCCCAGATCTAGGTGTGGACTGAGATTCTCCCCTCTGGGAACCTGACAGACCTTGGCACACCCTCAACAAGTGGGAGTTATTACAAATAAAAGAGGCTGTTCCCACCATAGATAAGGCTTGAGAGACAGCCAGGAGGAATACCACTGTTGAACACAGGGTTCATCTCCTACATAAGGAAACGCCTTCAAAACTGGGAGCGGCCTCTGTTCTATCTAATGCATAGAAACCAGCAGAGTCAGGCAGAGCGAAGAAACAGAAGAGTATGTTCCAACCAGAAGAGCAAAAGAAAACCGTGAAAAAAACCTTCATGAAACGGAGATGAGTAACTTCCTTGATAAAGTGCTGAGTGTCATGGTTGTAAAGATGCTCAGTAGACTTGGGAGAACACTGGATGAATAGAGTAAGAACTTCAGCAAAGGCAAAATGCAAGACTGTACCAAACAGAAATCATGGAGCTGCAGAACAGAATAAGCAAAGTAAAAAATACCCTAGAGGGGTTTAACAGCAAACTAGATGAAGCAGGGGGGGAAAATCAGTCAACTTGAAGTGGAGCAGTGGAGCTTACCCAATCAGAGCAGGAAAGAGAATGAAAAAGAGTGAGACCAAGGGACGGCATGAAGCTGACTCATCCCCATCCAGACATCCCAGTAGAAGAGAGAAAAAGGACAGAAATCTTACGTGAAGAGATAATGGCTAGAAACTTGTCTAACCTGGGGAAGGGAATAGACATCTATAACCAGGAAGTCCAGAAAGTTGCAAATGAGAGGAACTTGAGCAGACTCACACAAAAATACACCATAATTAAACTGCCAAAAGTTAAAGGCAAAGAACATTAAAAGCAGTAAGAGAAGAGCTTGTTATCACAAGGAAATGCCCAAAGGTCTATAAGCAGATTTTTTTAACAGAAACTTTTAATATATTTACTCTCTTATGGCCTGCAAAGTGCTGAAACAAACAAAAAAAACTTTCCAACTAATTTCACTCTATCCAGGAAAGACAGCATACTAAATTGAAGGTGAGATAAAGGACTTTCCACACAAGCAAAAGTTAAGCATTGAAGACCCTGGATCGGCCTTATAAGAAATCTTAAAGGGATTTCTTCAAGCTAAAAAGAAAGGTACTAAAGAGTAACAAGAAATCACATGTCTAAATCTCACTGGTAACTGTAAATACGTTAAGAAGTAGTGGGCACTCGTAAAGCTAGTTCAAAGAGTAAAAGACAGAAGAATTTGTTACTGGGTACCCAGATAAAACCCCCTTCCTGGATCTCTGCCTTGTCATGGCGAAGGGGCTTGCGAAACCCAATGAAGCCTTGCTGTGTAAGGCCGCCCAAGATGGACGGGTCAGAGTGGAGGGTTCCGACAAAAAGGGATCCACTGCAAGAAGGAATGGCAAGTCACTCCCATATTCTTGCCATGAGAACAACATGAAGTGCATAAAAAGGCAGAAAGATATGATACCAAAAGATGAGCCCCCCAGGTCAGAAGGTGTCAAATATGTTCCTGGGGAAGAGCAGAGGCCAACTACTAACAGCTCCAGAAAGAATGAAGCCGCTGGGCCAGAACAGAGACAGCACTCGGTTGTGGATGTGTTGGGTGACAGAAAAGTATTGCATAGGAACCTGATATGTTAAGTCCATGAATCAAGGTAAAATGGATATGGTCAACGGCAGGAGATGGCAAGAGTAAACACTGACATCTTAGGAATCAGTGAACTAAGACGGACAGGAATGGGTGAATTTAATTCAGATGACATTAAATCTACTACTGTGGGCAAGGATCCCATAGAAGAAATGGAGTGGCCCTCATAATCAATGAAAGAGTCCGAAATGCAGTACTTGGGTGCAGTCTCAAAAACGACAGAATGATCTCTGCTCATTTCCAAGGCAAACCATTCAACATCACAGTACTCCAGGTCTGTGCCCCAACCACCAATGCCAAACAAGCTGAAGTTGGCCATATTCTATGAAGACCTAGAAGACCTCCTAGGACTAACACCAAAAAAAGATGTCTTAGTCATCATAGGGGACTAGAATGCAAAAGTAGGAGGTCAAAAGATACCTGGAGTAATAGGCAAGTTTGGCCTTGGAGTACAAAATGAAGCAGGGCAAAGGCTAATAGAGGTCTGCCAAGAGAACTCACTGGTCATAGCAAACACCCTCTTCCAGCAACACAAGAGAAGACTCTACACATGGACATCACCAGATGGTCAACACTGAAATCAGACTGATTACATTATTTGTAGCCAAAGATGGAGAAACTCTATACAGTCAGTAAAAACAAGCCCAGGAGCTGACTGTGACTCAGATCATCAGCTCCTTATTGTAAAATGCAGGCTTAAACTAAAAAAAAGTGGGGAAAACCACTAGGCCAGTCAGTTCAGTTCAGTTCAGTCGCTCAGTCATGTCCGACTCTTTGCGACCCCATGAATCGCAGCACGCCAGGCCTCCCTGTCCATCACCAACTCCTGAAGTTCACTCAGACTCACGTCCATCGAGTCAGTGATGCCATCCAGCCATCTCATCCTCGGTCATCCCCTTCTCCTCCTGCCCCCAATCCCTCCCAGCATCAGGGTCTTTTCCAATGAGTCAACTCTTCGCATGAGGTGGCCAAAGTACTGGAGTTTCAGCTTCAGCATCATTCCTTCCAAAGAAATCCCAGGGCTGATCTCCTTCAGAATGGACTGGTTGGATCTCCTTGCAGTCCAAGGGACTCTCAAGAGTCTTCTCCAACACCACAGTTCAAAAGCATCAGTTCTTCGGTGCTCAGCCTTCTTCACAATCCAACTCTCACATCCATACATGACCACAGGAAAACCCATAGCCTTGACTAGACGGACCTTTGTTGGCAAAGTAATGTCTCTGCTTTTGAATGTGCTATCTAGGTTGGTCATAACTTTTCTTCCAAGAAGTAAGCGTCTTTTAATTTCATTGCTGCAGTCACCATATGCAGTGATTTTGGAGTCCAAAAAATAAAGTCTGACACTGTTTCCCCATCTATTTCCCATGAAGTGATGAGACTGGATGCCATGATCTTTGTTTTCTGAATGTTGAGCTTTAAGCCAACTTTTTCACTCTCCACTTTCACTTTCATCAAGAGGCTTTTTAGTTCCTCTTCACTTTCTGCCATAAGGGTGGTGTCATCTGCATATCTGAGGTTACTGATATTTCTCCCGGCAATCTTGATTCCAGCTTGTGTATCTTCCAATCCAATGTTTCTCATGATGTACTCTGCATATAAGTTAGGCCAGTCAAGTACGACCTAAATTAAATTCCCTATGATTATACAGTGGAGGTGATGAATAGATTCAAGGGATTTGATCTGGTAGAGTGCCTGAAGAACTATGGACAGAAGTTCACAATATTGTACGGGAAGCAGTGATCAAAACTATCCCAAAGAAAAAGAAATACAAGAAGGCAAAGTGGTTTTCTGAGGAAGCTATACAAATAGCTGAGAAAAGAAGAGAAGCAGAAGGCAAAGGAGAAAAGGAAGGCTATACTCAACTGAAGGTAGAGTTTCAGAGAATGGCAAGGAGAGTTAAGAAGGTCTTCTCAAATGAATAATGCAAGGAAATAGAGGAAACAACAGAACAGGGAAGACTAGAGATCTCTTCAAGAAAATTAGAGATACCAAGGGAACATTTCATGCAAAGATGGGCTCGATAAAGGACAGAAATGGTATGGACCTAACAGAAGCAGAAGATGTTAAGAAGAAGTGGCAAGAATACACAGAAGAACTGTACAAAAACATTCTTAATGGCCCAGATAACCATGATGGTATGGTCACTCACCTAGAGCCAGACATTTTGGAGTCTAAAGTCAAGTGGCCTTAGGAAGCGTCACTATGAACAAAGCTAGTGGAGGGGATGGAATTCCAGCTGGGCTATTTCAAATCCTAAAAGATGATGCTGTTAAAGTGCCGCTCTCCAGGTCAGCAAATTTGGAAAACTCAGCTGTAGCCACAGGACTGGAAGAGGTCAGTTTTCATTCCAATCCCAAAGAAGGGCAATGCCAAAGAATGTTCAGACTATCACACAGTTGTGCTCATTTCACATGCTAGTAAGGGTATGCCCAAAATTCTCTTAGTAATACATGAACCGAGAACTTCCAGATGTACAGCCTGGGTTTAGAAAAGGCAGAGGAACCAGAGATCAAATTGCCAACATTCACTGGATCATAGAGAAAGCAAAGGAATTCCAGAAAAACATCTACTTCTGTTTCATTGACTACACTAAAGCCTTTGACTGTGTGGATCATAAAAAATTGGAAAACTCTTAAAAAGATGGGAACACCATAGTGAGTCAATTCCTAGGCAGGTTGTTAAGAAGTCCAGGTCCCTGAAGAGGAGAGGGGGGTCTGGGATTCTCAAGGAGGAGGAAAGGACAAATGTCTTTTTTTCTCTACATTCCTTAGTCACATAAAACATTTTTTCCTTTAAGCACAACAAACAATTCAGTTTAAACTCTGTACTAAGGATTGTCTAATAACAATGTATCCTGCTTGAGGATAGTTTCTCCTTTCTGAAAACCTTCTGGCTAATCTTGTTATCTTAAAATGTAAGTTATGGGAGTGGGTCTAATAAGATCTTTACAATCTTGAGACATTCTTTTGATTTACTGTAATAACTAATTTAAAAAGTATATAACTCCCTTCCTCACACTAGCAAGGGAGCACTCTCCACCCCCTTCTGATGTCTATGTCAGAAGCTTCCTCTGTCCCTTTTTCACTTTAGAAAAACTCTGCTACACAAAAGCCCTTGAGCGATCAAGCCTGCTCCCTGGTCCCTGATCCCAAAGCTAAATCTTCTTCTTTGGAGATTACGAATCCAACATTCTTCACCATAAGCATCTTACCTATCTCCTGAGAAAAGTGTATGCGGGTCAGGAAGCAACAGTTTGAACCTTATATGGAAAAACTAACTGGTCAAAAATTGAGAAAGGAGTACAACAAGGCTGTATACTGTCACCTTCTTATTTAACTTATGTGCAGTGTACATCAGGTGAAATGCTGGGCTGGATGAGTTACAAGCTGGAATCAAGATTGCTGGGAGAAATATCAACAACCACAGATACGCGGAAAATAGCACTCTAATGGCAGAAAGCAAGAAAGAATTAAAGAGCCTCAGATAAAAGTAAAAAAGGAGAGTGAAAAGGCTTGCTTAAAAGTCAATATTAAAAATGCTAAGATTATGCATCCAGTCCCATCATTTCATGGCAAATAGAAGCAGAAAAGATAGAAGCAGTGACAGATTTCCTCTTCTTGGTCTCTAAAATCACTGCAGATGGTGACTGCAGCCATGAAATTAGATGACTGCTTCCTGGAAAGAAAGCTATGACAAACCTAGACAGTGTGTTAAAAAGCAGAGACATCACTTTGCCAACAAAGGTCCATACAGTCAAAGCTATGAGTAGTCAGGTACAGATATGAGAGTTGGACCATAAAGAAAGCAGAGTGGTAAAGAATTGATGCTTTCAAATTGTGGTGCCAAGAGTCCCTTGAACAGCAAGGAGATCAAACCCATCAATCCTAAAGGAAATCAAGCCTGAATATTCATTGAAAGGACTAATGCTAAAACTGAAGCTCCAATCCCTGATACTGGGAAAGACTGAAGGCAGAAAGAGAAGAGGGCAGCAGAGGATAAGATGATTGGATTGCATCACTGAGTTGATGGGCATGAATGTGGGCAATCTTCCAGAGACGGTAAGGGACAGCGAGGCCTGGCATGCTGCAGTCCGTGGGACTGCAGAGTCAGACACTACTGGGAGACTGGACAATTACAAGGAGCCTGACTGTCATGCATGTTCAGACAGTCAGTCGTGTCTGACTCTTTTCGACCCCGTGGACTGTAGCCCACCAGGCTCCTCTGTCCTTGGGATTCCCCAAGTAAATACTAAAGTGGATTGCCAGTTCCTACTCCAGGGGATCTTCCCATCCCAGGGATCAAAGCTACATCTCTTGCGTCTCCTGATTTACAAAAGGATTAGTTACTACTGAGCCATCTAGGAGCTCTAAGCCTCCTTATAACCATAAGGAGAAGACAAACAGGATGCAGAAAGAATTATCAATGCACACACACCACTAAAAAGTCATCAAACCCCAAATAAAGAAAGCAAACGGGAGGAATGACAAACAGCCTCGTGGCTCAGTGGTAAAGAATCCACCTTCAGTGCCGGAGACACAGTAGATACAGGTACCTGTATGATCTCTGGGCTGGGAAGATCCCTTGAAGAAGAAAATGGCAACCCATTTCAATATTTTTGCCAGGGGAATCCCATGGACAGAGGAGTCTGGTGGATACAGTCCAGGGGGTCTCAAAGAGTCGGACATGACTAAATGATTGAGCATGCACACATGCAGAAAACAATTAAATGGTAATAAGTAACTACCTATCAATAATTACTTTAAATGTTAGTAGAGTAGATTCCTAAAAGAGTTGCTAATTTGGGTTAAAACACAGGACTGACCTAAATGCTGCAACAAAATATTTGCTTTAGTTTTAAGTGTAGAGAGAGAGAGAAAGGAAGAGGGGGAGAGAGACAGGGAGAAAGGGAGGGGAATGGAGGGAGGGAGACAGAGAGAAAGAGAGAGAGAAAAGGNGGAGGCGGGGGGACGGGGACAAGAGAGCGCAAGACAGAGGGACAGAAAGGCAGGGAGGGGGAGAAATCATAAAAGATAAAAGAGAGGTAGAGATGAAGAGAAAGGGAGAGACAGAGGGAAGGAGAGAAGAGGAAAGACAGGAACAGAGGGGGGGCAGGGAGAGAAGAAGGTTTAGTGAGAGAGACAGAAGGGCAGAGAGAGGGAGAGAGAGAACAGAGAGAGGGAGAGAGAGAACAGAGAGAGGGGAAGAGAGCAAGAGTGAGCAACAGGGTCGGGAGAGGGAGGGGAGCATCCGCGGGGCCAGGAAGGCGCAGGAGAGAGGGAGGGAGAGAGCTGCAGGGGGGGATGGGAGAGGGACCGAGAGAAAGAGGTGGGACGGGACCTCCCGGCTGTGGTGGGCGAGAATCCCCTGCCGCTACAGGGGACGGGGGTTCATTCCCGTGCAGGAAGACGCCGCACGCTGCGCCCGCGAGGGGCAGCTGCTGAAGGCCCGGCCCCTGGAGCCCGCGCTCAGCACAGGAGAAGCCACCGCAGCACAGCTAGAGAAAGCCCAGCGCAGCTGGAGACAGTACAGAGGAATCAACTTGAAAAGGAGAGGCAAGGAGGAGAGACAGCGGAGCGGGCAGGGAGCCAGAGCGGGCGTGAAGGAGTGGAGACTGACATTTCAGCAACTGGAAACCATGAGCAAGCTGAGGAGCTTTAACTTACCAGGCAAAATAGGCTTTAAAACAGAGACAGTGATAAGAGACAGAGAATGATAAATTGGTCAACCCAACAAGGGGATATAACATTTAAAAAATTAAGGCAATTACCAAAGGAGAACCTAATTATATAAAGCAGATATTAACAGAAATAAGGAGAGAAATAGCAATCTAATAATAGGAACTTAAATATCCCACACAACATTAATGTATAGAATTTCCAGACAGAAAGTCAGTAAGAAAACACTGGCCTTAAATGGTATGTTAGATCAGATAGTTAAACAAAAATATACAGAATAGTTCATCTAAAATCAATACACATTCTCCAGAATAGATCACATGTTAAGCCACAAAACAAGTCTTAATGAATTTAAGAAAATTTAAGTCCTAGCAAGAATTTTTCTGACTACAACAGTATAAAACTAGAAATTACAATAGGAAAAACTGGAAAATTCACAAATATGTGAAGATTGCACAACATGTTATAAACAACCAATGGGTCAATTAAGAAACAAAGGGGAAGTGAAAACACACTTTGAGACAAATGAAAATGGAAATAAATCATATTAAAACTGATGGGATGAACCTAAAACTGATGGGATGAAGTTTATAGGAGTAAATGCTTACATCTAAAAAACAAGAAATCTCAAATAAGCAACCTAACTTAACTACCCAAAGAACTCAACAAGAATAACAAAGAAAGCCCAGAATTAGGAGAAGGAAGGAGATAAAGATAAGAATGTAAATAAATTTTTAAAAGACTAAAAAGAATATACTAAAGATTAGTGAAACTAGGAACTTATTCTTTGAAAAGGTAAACAAAATTGACACATATTTAGCAAGATACCAAGAAAAGAGAAGGGACTGAATGAAGATCAAACATGAAAGTGGAAACATTATAATTAACACCAAAAAATATGAGACTACTGTAAATAATTACACCAATAAATTGGACAGCCTAGAATAAATGCATAAATTCCTAAAAACATGAAGACATTATATAAATTTGAATAAAATATAAAATTATGAAGAAATAGAAAATCTGAACAGACTAATTACTAGTTAGGAGATTCAATTAGTAATGAAAAACTTCCAACAAACAAAAGTCCAGGCTCAAATGACTTCATTGGGGAATTCTAACATTTAAAGACAAATTAATACCAATCCTTCCCAGTCTCTTCTGAAATACTTAAGAGGAAGGACTGTTTCCAAGCCTTCCTAGTGGCACTAGTGTAAACAACCTGACTGCCAAGGTAAGAGACATAGGTTTCGTTCCCTGGATCAGGAAGATTCCATGGAGGAGGGCATGGCAGCCCACTCCAGTATTCTTGCTTGGAGAATCCCATGGACAGAGGAGCCTGGCGGGCTGCAATCCATAGGTTCACACAGAGTCGGACACGACTGAAGCAATTTAGCACACATGCACACACGTTGCTTCTGAACTCATTTTATGAGATTAGAACTACCCTGATATCAAAATCAGACAAGACATGACTAGAAAAGAAAATTACAGGCCAATATTCCTGATGAACATAGATGCAAAAATATTAGCAAACTGAATAAGCATTAATAGAGTCATACACAGTGATAGAGTAGGATTTCCCCCAGGGATTCCAAAATGGTTGAACATCTGCAAAATCAATGTGAGATGCCACATTAACAAAACCAAGGAAAAATCTTATGATCATCTCAATAGCTGCATAAAGAAAGAATCTGACAAAATTCAAGATTCATCCATGATAAAAACTCTCAGCAAAGTGAGTATAGAGGGAATGCACTCTCAGCAAATAAAGGTTATAAAATATTTGACAAAGCAACGTATCTCACTGAACAATAGTGTGGAAGGCTCCCTCTAAGATCAGAAGTGAGTCAAGACGTTCACTCTTACCACTTTGATTCAACACAGTTGGAAGTCCTAGCAAGAAAAAATAGGTAAGAAAAGGAAATGGAGTCATTCAAGTTGTAAATGAAGTAAAATTGGTACTATTTGCAAGTGACATTATATATAGAAAACTTTGAAGACTCTGCCAAATAACTCTTAGAATAAACAAATTCAGTACAATTGCAGGATACAAAATCAACATACAAATGTCTTGCATTTCAGTATGCCAATAATGAACTATCAGAAAGAGGAATGAAGAACACAATTCTATTTATAATTGCATCAAATCAAATGCCTATGAATAAATTTAACTAAGGATGTGAAAGAGCTGTACACTGATAAATAAGATATAAATGAAAGAAATTAATGAAGATACAAATCAGTGTAAAGATATTCCTCACTCAGAAATTGGAAGACTATTGTTAAATGTCCACACTACTCAAAATAATAAACAGATAAAATACTATCTCTATCAAAATTACAACAGCATTTTTCACAGAAATGAGACAAACAATTCTAAAATGTGTATAGAACCACAAAAGACCCAAAAGAGCCAAAGCAATCTTGAGAAAGGAGAACAAAGATTGAGGAATCACACTTACTGATTTCAGGCTATGAAGCAAAGCTAGAGTGTTGGCATAAAAACAGACATGTAAATCAGTACAACAGAATATAGACCCCAGAAAGAAATCCATGCATTTATGATCAATTAATTCAAGACAAAGGAGCCAAAAATATACAATGGGGAAATGACAGCCTGTTCAATAAATAGTAATGGGGAAACTAGACAGCTACAAGCAAAAGGATGAAACACGACAGTAATTTAAACCTTAAATACAAAAATAAAACACTTGAAACCGTAAAACTCCTAAAAGGAAACATACGGGATCAAATTCTTGACATCGGTTTTGCTGATAACTTTAATTGACAGCACAGGCAAAGGCAACAAAAGCAAAAACAAACAAGAGGGACTACGTCAAACTAAAAAGCTTCTTCACAGCGAAGGAAGACGTGAAGAAAGCAAACAGAAAAGGAACAGGCACTCCAAGAATGGGAGAAAGGAGTTCCAAATTATATATCTAAGAAGCTGACGATCTAAGGTATGTTAAGAACTCATATAACTCAATAGCAAACAAATACCCTATTAACAGTTTTTATTAAAAATGGGCAGACTGTAACTAAACATTTTTCTTAAAGATGTACAAGTGGCCAACAAGTAAATGAAAACTGAAAACATCATAAACATTTCTAATTCTAAACATCATACTCATCAGGGAAAGGCAAACCAAGACCACCCTAAGACATCCTCTCACATCTGTTAGACTGTCTGTTGTTCAAAAACAGGAGGTAGCAAGTGTCAGTGAGGATGTAGGGGAAAGGGGACCCTTGTGTACTGATGACAAGAATGTAAATTGCTGTAGAAAATCTGCATGGAAGAGCCTCAAAAATTTTAAATTGAACCACCATATGATCCAGCTACTCTGGGTATTTATCTGAAGAAAATATCACTAACTATAAAAGATATATGCGCCCTCACATCCATTGTAGTATTATTATAGTGAAGATACAGAAACAACCCAAGCGTCCACTGATGGATGAATGAATAAAGAAAATGTCATACACACAAACACACACACATACACATACAACGGAGTATTATTCAGCCATAAAAATGAATGAAATCGTGCCATTTGCCTCAATATGGATGGACTTTGAGGGCATTATGCTAAGTGAAAAAAATCAGACATTGAAAGGTAAGTACCATATGATCTCAGTTAATGTGGGAAAAAACAATGAACTCATTGAGACAGTATAGACTGGCGGTTGCCGGAGGTGGAGGTGGGGTGGGAGTTGGGAGAAATGGGGGAAGGTGGTCATTCATAGGGATGTAATACACAGCAAGGGGACAACAGTTAATACTGTATTGCCTATTTGAAAGCTGCTAAGAGTGGGTCTAGTTCTCATCAGAAGGAAAAAAATCTGTAACTCTATGGTGATAAGTGTTAACTAGACTTATTGTGGTGATAATATATAATAATACGTATAATATCTAGCATATATATTATATATAGTATATATTATCATATAATATATATTAATATCAAGTCATTATATTATTAACCTGAAACTAATACTATATAAGGTTATATGTCAATTATATCTGAGTAAAAACAAAAAGGGTGACTCCAGAACAGCTCTGGGACCACTTAATCTAGTGCCTTTCATAAGCGCCCCACCTTTATTCCCTGCTGTTTTTTCCCAGGTACTATTTTAAATTGTGGATTGGTGACTATGTTGTTGTTGTTATTGCCGTTAAAGATTTTTTTCCCTTGAAAAATACATTCCTCATTCTAATTCCATTAATGTGCATGTTCAGTCACTTCCAGTCATGTCCGACTCTTTGTGACCCCATGGACTGTAGCCCATCAGGCTCCTCTGTCCATGAAATTTTCCAGGCAAGAATACTGGAGTGGGTTGCCATGCCCTCCTCCAAGGGATCTTCCCGACCCAGGGATCAAAACCACGTCTCTTGCATCTCCTGAACTGGCAAGTGGCTTCTTTACAATAGTTGGCACATATTAATATAACCCTCTACCCACCCTACACAGGTCTGAAGACATTCTCCACCTGCACATAAAGTCTTACTTTAAACATCTATTAGGAAATCAAAACAATAAGTAAAATGACAGTGTCTGTAATTGGTTTTAAGCAGAAGGATTTAATTTAGAGCTTTATTAACCTATAATGAACACTTCATTGACCTATAATCTAAACCATGAACTTTGCTGATGTCCACTTTATAACTGAGCTTCACTCTCCCCTGTGAGGGTAAATGTTTGCTTTATGTTGTGTTTTTCTGGTGATTTTATGGTATGTGGCAGAAAATCAATTTTCACCAGTGTACTTTGGGGCAAAGGTATCTATCTGCATTACGGAGGGATGGGAGACAAGGAATGATTCCTCAATCATCTTTATTTTGAGGCAAATGCAAAAGGATTTAAATGAATGTCAGATGACTGTCCAGGTAGTAAATAATATATAAATATTGATAAATAAGAGAGTGAAAGAAAAAGGTTTCTGTGCAATCAGAGCATCAGCTGTAGAAGAATGTATCATGCCTTAGTATCAAGTACTTTGCCAGTAAAATTATGGAAAACATCTTCTGTCCAGAAAGTGTGACTAATTTGTATAAATGTTATACGATACATTGTCCCTCAGACTGCCAATCACCAAGCCCAAGTACAGACCAGAGAATCAGAGAATATCATTGTCAGGATTAATAAAACATCAACTCATGGCTGTTGGGCACACATATTTTAAAGCTATCTCATTACATATTTAGTGGTAATTGAAAGTTAAAATTGTAGATGTTTATTTTCTAGCTCTGGAGAAGGCAGTGGCACCCCACTCCAGTACTCTTGCCTGGAAAATCCCATGGACGGAGGAGCCTGGTAGGCTGCAGTCCATGGGGTCGCTGAGTCAGACATGACTGAGCGACTTCACTTTGACTTTTCACTTTCATGCATTGGAGAAGGAAATGGCAACCCACTCCAGTGTTCTTGCCTGGAGAATCCCAGAGACAGGGGAGCCTGGTAGGCTGCCATCTATGGGGTTACACAGAGTCAGATATGACTGAATCGACTTAGCAGTAGCAGCAGCACTTTCTAGAGCTGCTTTAGAGCTGGTCTGTGCATGTGTTGGTTGAAATTACTTGAGACTTTTATCCATGCTAGAAAGCCCAATTTGTTTCTAGAATCAAGGATTTCAAATAAATGGGAAATTTGTCTTCTCAAAAAAAAAAAAAAAAAACAGCAAGGCAGGAGACGAAACATTCTGATTGAAATGCAACCATGGGAGTTTTTATTAAAAGCTCATTATATACTGTTTATTGTTGTTGTTGTTCAGTTGTTAGTCGTGTCCGACTCTTTGTGGATTGTTTACAAAAGACACACTGAAAATATAAGGACATGTAGAAAAGATCTAAGAAGATGGGCCTCCGTGGTGGCTCAGTGGTAAAGGATCTGCCTGGTGCAGGAGACACAGGTTGATCTCTGGTTGGGGAAGATCCCACATGCCGCGGAGCAACTAAGTCCATGTGCCACAACTATTGAGCCTGTGCTCGAGAGCTTGTGTGCTACAGCTGCAGCAACTAGTGAGCCCGTGTGCCTGGAGCCCGAGCTCCACAGCAAGAGAAGCCCCTGCAGGGAGAAGCCCATGTCCCACGACTAGGGGAGCCCCACTCATGGCAACTAGAGAAAAGCCCATGCAACAGAAATCCACAGAGTCAGAAATAAACAAACAAAATTATTTTAAAAATAATAAAATGCATCAGAATTTGAAAGAAATAATTAAAATTTTCTCTATTTGATGATAGAATATATATACATATATATATATATGTATATATATTCAAATTCTTTCCTAATTTGGAACCAGTCCATTGTTCCATGTCCAGTTCTAACTGTTGCTTCTTGACCTGGATACAGATTTCTCAGGAGACAGGTAAGTTGGTCTGGTATTTCCATCTCTTGAAGAATTTTCTACAGTTTGTTGTGATCCACACACTCAAAGGCTTTAGTGTAGTCAATGAAGCAAATGATTTTTTCTGGAATTCTCTTGTTTTTCCTATGATCCAACAAGTGTTACAATTTGATCTCCGGTTCCTCTGCCTTAAAAGAGCTCCTCCATCTTCCGTTGCAAAGAGTATAATCATCAATCTGATTTTGGTATTCACGGTCTGGTGATGTCCATGTGTAGAGTCATCTTTTGTGTAGTTGTATATTGTCACCCTGCTTATTTAACTTATATGCAGAGTACATCATGTGAAATGCTGGACTGGATGAAGCACAAGCTGGTATCAAGATAGCTGGGAGAAATATCAATAACCTCAGATATGCAGATGACATCAGCCTTATAGCAGAAAGCAAAGAGGAACTAAAGAGCCTCTTGATGAAAGAGAAAGAAGACAGTGAAAAAGCTGGCTTAAAACTCAACATTAAAAAAACGAAGATCATGGCATCTAGTCCCATCATTTCATGGCAAATAGATGGGGAAACCATGGAAACAGTGAGAGACTTTATTTTCTTGGTCTCCGAAATCACTGCAGATGGCAACTGCAGCCATAAAATTAAAAGATACTTGCTCCTTTTAAGAAAAACTATGACTAACCTAGACAGCATACTAAAAAGCTGAGACATTACTTTACCGACAAAGGTCTGCCTAGTCAAAGCTATGGTTTTTCCAGTAGCCATGTATGGATGTGAGAGTTGGAATATAAAGAAAACTGAGTGCTATAAAATTGATACTTTCGAATTGTGGTGTTGGAGAAAATTCTTGGGAGTCCCTTGGTCTGCAAGGAAATCCAACCAGGCCATCCTAAAGGAAATCAGTCCTGAATAATCATTGGAGGGACTGTGCTGAAGCTGAAGCTTCAATCCTTTGGCCACCTGATGCGAAGAACTGACTCATTGGGAAAGACCCTGCTCCTGGGAAAGATTGAGGACAGGAGGAGAAGGGAACGAGAGAGGATGAGATGGTTGGATGGCATCACCAGCTCGTCGGAAATGAGTTTGAGCAAGCTCCAGGAGTTGGTGATGGACAGGGAAGCCTGGCGGGCTGCAGTCTATGGGGTCTCAAAGAGTTGGACACAACTGAACAACTGGACTGAACTGATTCAAATTCCTAAAGGCTCCAAATCAAAACCAGAATTGGATGTCACCTTAGATCTGTTGAATGACTATTTTTTTTAACTTTTTATTTTATATTGTAGTATAGCCAATCAACAATGTTGTGATTTCAGGTGGAAAGTGAAGGGACTCAGCAATGCATATACATGTATTCATTCTCCACCTGTCCTGGCTGCCACATAACATTTAGCAGGCTATCTTTAAACAGATAAGACACAATATACTAGCAAGGATGTGTAGAAAAAGGAAAGCCTTGTGCACTGTTTTGGGGAGTGTAAGTTGGTATAGCCATGGTGGAAGACAATATGCAGTTTCCTTGAAAAATTAAACCAGGTGGATTCTGCAATCAGAATCTACCTGAACTCCTGAACTCACCTCTTCCCGTGGACACATTGAATCTACAGTGACAAATAAGAAAATTTCCTCCGAAAGTAATCCAGAAACTAGGTGAGCAATTCCTATGCATTGAGCAAACGAGAAAAGAAACCCACGTTGTGTCTTAGCCATTCCTGCCCATTTCAGTCTCAACATCAACCCCATCCCTGGCTCAGAAACACACATTCAGCAGAGACTTGTAACTCCCAGCTTCCCCCTGAAGAGTGAAGGGTTTCGATAGGGACAGGGTACAGGGACAGAGTAGGTGATTAAATAGTTCATCCCACTAGGGCAGCATCGGTAGAGAGGGTCCTTTGGGAGAACCCATAAGTTAGTGATCGCTCCAGAAAGTGCGCCTTTTCTCTTTCCAGCTTACTCACCTCTGTAGGACAGTCTCTAGGTCCATCCACATCTCTGCTATCAACACATCCAAGTGGAAAATGGTACTGGTGAACCTAGTCACAGGGCAGGAAAGGAAGAGACGCAGACGTGGGAAACTGACGTGTGGGCACTGGGAGGACGTGGGTGTGGGGTGCACTGGGAGCTGGAGGCCGCCCTGTGTGCACCGCCATGTGTGAAACAGATGGCTAGTGGGGCGCTGCTGTACAGCCCAGGGAGCTCAACGCTGTGCTCTCTGACAACCTAGATGGGCGGGATGAGGGGAGTGAGAGGGAGGTTCAGGAGGAAGGGGGTGTATGTGCACATCGGCTGATTCACTTTACTGTACAGCAGAAACTGATGCAACACTGTAAAATGTTGTAAAATATTTTTTAAAAAACCACAATTTTTATACCCCAATTTAAAAAAAAGAGAAAGAGAAGAAAGCAGGCTTGCTTAACTCATGAAACAAAGGAGGCTTGCTAACAGCAAAGCAATAAATCATCAGTTATACTTGCACCCGGCTGGTTGATGCCACTAAGATAATGATCCCTAGGACATGCACCTCTGCACACACTAAAAATAAAAATACAGTGGAAAGGGGACACTACGCTGAAGCCTGAGATGATTTAGCACATTTTAGTATCTTCAATCACCTTTTTGTTCATTTCCATAGCACTGTGACAGTCCCAGCTGGGCAATATAGGGTCAAAAACTCCCCTGCCCAACACGTAGGAGGAGTTAATGAGGGAACAGTCCACCTTCTCCCAGGTGCCAGGTGGCAAACATGTGAAATCATCGCCTCTGTCTACCTTAATCTTTCACAGTCACCCACGAGGAGAGCCATGGACTCCAGCTTCCAGGTACCATCCTCTTCTTCTCATTTAGGATTAGCTTTAACTAGTTTTCTCTCTTTCTCTCTCTCTCTCTCTCTCTCACACACACACACACACACACTCAGCAATGACCCTAGAAGCTCCGAGATCCTAACTCTTCCCATCTTACACCTCTGCCATGTGGCCCAAAGTAGTCGTCCAAGCTCTGGCCATCACTTTTTCATTCCACCACCCAGAAAAGATAAGTGGGAAAGAAGGGAAGCACTCCTTTTTCCCAAGGCATTTGCCAGAGGTCTCACAACACCTATGCTTGCATTTCATTGACCAAAATGTAGTCAATGTGGCCACACTTGGCTACAAGTGGGAGTCAGGAAAGGCAGTCATCCGGCAGCACAGCAGTATTCCCAGTCTGACTCTAGACTCTTTCCACAAAGAAGGGGAGAACTGATACTGGGAATCTCTGCTACCAACGCCAAAATAATTTTTCCAGGCCTATCAGTAGATGCCTGCAATTGTTACTGCAGTTGCTTGTGTGTGTGTGTGCACACACACACATGCACGAGTGCATGTTCCATCTTCCAGGGTGGGGGGAAGAGACATGGTTGTCTATCTTATTGATGTATAAATCACAGTTCAGCTGACTCCGATCCCCAGTTATACCTGGACTTGGCAAGACCATTAAAGAGCCTTATATCAGTCAGCATCCTGGGCTGTACACGGCAACCATAAGCTGTGTGTCCATATATCAGAGGCAACTGTTGCTAATGTTACGTATTACATATTTATTATTGATATTCTCTAGTGTCAAATGCAAAGACGACTTATACATCTTTGTACACTGGGCTCCAAAAGCCTGTTTCAGGATAAAGCTGTGGTCTCACCACGGAGAGGTCTACATGCCAGCAACCTCATCTTGCCGTCTCCTCAACGTTCTTATCTTACTACTTGCTCTGTTCTGCAGACATCATTGTCAGTTATTCTATTAAGTTACACAGTTTATCTGTGACAAATTGAAATGTACACACAAAACAAGTTCTCACTGTATGTCAGGCTTAAATATGTCACAGAGCCCTACTTAGAAAGGAAGTGTCTCAGCAGAAGCTCCCTGCCAGAGCATGAGTCATATCTGAGGAAGGATCCAGGACAAACAGGTAGCCAGAGGGGCTGTGGCTCAAAGGCGGCTGGATATCAGGCCCGCGTCTGGGTACAGAGCCAGGGACCTAAACGGTGCCTGGCTCAGCTGCAGAGCAAGCAGGACTGGACCTCGAAAGGCCCTGGAGGCCACGAAGAGTGTGACTTTAACCTAGAAAAGGGGAGTCCCTGAAGGCTTCTCGGAGGGGAAGAGTGAGATGAGGCTTGTTGCAGACGGGGCGCTGGCAGCAAGGTGGGAAGGGTTTGAAGCCAGGCAGCAGAACAGCATCCAGGCAAGCGGAGACCAGATCAGGACTCAGCCAAGTCCCTGGTAGTGATGGAGAAGACGGAAGTCAACAGGCATCTCTTAAGAAAGGAATCGGAATAAAGAAAGGCCACCAGCCACGTGGATGATATGTAGGGTGGGATGTGCAGGTATGAAGCTAAATGAAGACTGAAGGCAGTTCCAGGTTTCTTAGCACCAAACTGAGACGCTTCCAGGAAAACAGCAGGGTGGTGGTGTTGGAGATAGTTTCTGCTAAGAAAATTTAAAGTTCTTGTCGAATTTCCAGGCTCAGATGTCAAGAGGGCAGTTTGTTTGTTGTTTGTAGGTCAGAAGATGTCTGTGGATTTGGGGGTCATTAGCAAACAATGGGGAGAAGGCAATGGCAACCCACTCCAATACTCTTGCCTGGAAAATCCCATGGACGGAGGAGCCTGGTAGGCTGAATTCCATGGGTTCGCTAAGAGTTGGGCACGACTGAGTGACTTCACTTTCACTTTCATGCATTGGAGAAGGAAATGGCAACCCACTCCAGTACTCTTGCCTGGAGAATCCCAGGGACAGAGGAGCCTAGTGCGCTGCCGTCTATGGGGTCGCACAGAGTTGGACATGACTGAAGCGACTTAGCAGCAGCAGCAGCAAACAATGGATTTGCCAAAATCGGGGTAGAAATGGACTCACTCAAGGATGTCTGGGGAGCTAGAGGGGCTGAGAGTGGGACAGGGTGAGGGGCATGTTCAGGAGGCAAAGGTTGATCACAGACAGCCTTGAAAAGGCTGACAAGGGACTGAGCATCTGATGTGGGGACAGTGGTCTGGGTGGAGGTGACAAAGTGGAGAAAGAGATGGCTTTAAAAGCATGTTCTCGGGTAAGAGAAACACCAATGGGGATCTCAAAGAACTGCAGTAACTGAGAATAAATCTTGTAATAGAGGCACCCTCAGGGGAGTGTTGATGGCCAAGGGCATTTATCAGCTCTAGTGAAGGGGGAGGGGACAAGGACTGGGGGCACTTTCAGCATGAAGAAAGTTTGAGCCAGGTCCAGATGGTTGAATAAGAGGAAGAATATTCTAGCAGAAATGATAGTGCTTACAAAATGCTAAGGTTCTGAACAGCACGGCTGTCTTAGACAATGTAAGGGCCTTGTGTGAGTGCAGCTTGGTTTAGAAGGTGGTGAGCAATGGAATATGGTGATAGAAAGGCAGGTCTGGACCAGACTGGGAAGAGCTTCACAGTTGTCCTTAAGAGCACATACCCTAAAAAGTTTTAACAAGTCTTCGCAGGACTGTTCCTATACAAGCAATGCAAACCTACTGAGAGTGGATTAGGTAAAGGAATTTATCATGAAGAACCAAGGGACTTGCATGAACCTGCTGCTGGGAATTACAGCAGAGAATGGGTGTGCTTTCCTCTCCCTTTTTCTTTTGGGGCACATGGGCTGCTTGCAATGTGCCTCTGTCTCTCTCAAAGGTTATTTATTCTTCTCCCAAAGTATCAACATGTCTGGTTGGGGTTTCCAAGGCACCAATTGTGAGTCCAATTCCGCATGACTTCTGTGCTCCAGTGTTTAGTCCGGTTTGGTTCATAATCTGTACCTGATGGTCTGTGATTTCATTATCTTGGATCCAACACTGGAGGCTGGAGAGAGGGATTCCCTTGTACAAACCTGGGTCTATAGATCTGTCTCAGTGCCTGTGAGGAGCAGTGCCAGAGACAGGGGCGTGGATTAGGAAAGCATGCTCTGTGTTTCTACATAGCAGCAGTGTGTTGGGGTATCAGTAAATCCTAGGGAAAAAACATGGCACATCTTCCTAGAGTGCAAATTTTCTCTTTAATCCATTCAAATTTTAATTGTTTCTACAGCCTGGACCAATGCCTAGAAAATAAAGTAAAAAGACAAAGTCCTATCCCTTTAGGAGCCTACCTTATTACAAGGGAGAGATAGCACATACTATGTCACACAGAAGTAAATGTAATATAAGGCAGAGAAAGGGGGATTAGGATCAGGTTTGGCTACAAATAACAAAATCTTAAAACAAGCTTGAACAAGTTAATAAGGCTTTTTTTGTTTTTGCTTATAAGAACTCTGGAGTTAATAAGTACAGTGCTGGTATGGTGCACCACAGTATCAGGAATTCAAGTTATTTTTCATATGATTGTTCTGCTTTGTGTGCCTGCCAACATGGCTGCTGATGCTCCAGCCATTGCATATGATTTCATCCAATAAGAGGCAAATACAGTGCATCTTATACTCCACATACACCACTTTCTTTTATATTTCGTTGGCTAGGCAAATTATCTAGGTGTGGAAAAACTGGTAAACAGCCTCTTATTTTAGGTAGTCATGTCAGGTAAAAATCAGGAATCTGTTATAAACAGGGAGTGTGGATATTGGGGAAAACTAGCAGTGTCTGTTGCAATATGAGCAAATAATGGCAAAGTGGCACACATGTTACTCAAGATGGTTAAGAGACAGTTTCTGTGAGGACAGGTAACAGAGACTGGGAAAGAGAGAGAGGACAAGCATGTCCTTATATGGGGAGGAAAATTCCAGGTCCTGGGAAGGCCTGTGCTACAAGAGACCAGGACGGCTGGCTCTTCAAAATGACCACCAGAGGAACTCAGGGACCCAGTGAGACCCGTTCTTCACTGCAATAAAGAATATCCTCATGCAGATGGGAGAAGAGAGGACATTCATGGGATTGGAGGTGTGGGTTTCAGTGGTTTATGGAGACCATTCAACGTGGACACCTAACTGGAGTTGGGCAGTCAGTGATAGGAGTTCTCATCTGGCAGATGTGGCAGGCAAGGACCCTTGAACTGGGCTGAGGCCCCTGTCTGCTCAGCACCCTGTGGAGGGACTGTCCACCAAGGAGGGGTCCCCCACAGGAGCCGTCTGCTGTCTGGAGGAGAGGCTGCCCAGCTGCCCTTCAGTGGAATTTTGAGAGATTTCCAAACAAAACAGCAGAGTTACTGGTTGACAACACTATCCTCCCGGGACAAAGAGTAAAGTCAAGGTGAGGAGAGCTCAGTCCTGACACAGTACACTTACTATACGGCTGCAGCTGGGAGCCTGCAGCTGCAACGAGGGTGCTCGCCTGCCCTGCGGAGGGGGTTCCTGGTGAGGGTGCTTGCCTGCCCCACAGAGGGGGTTCCTGGTGGGAGGGTGAGGGGCACAGGCAGGACTTAACTTGGGTTTTACTCCGAGATGGGAGGACAGTTGACCCTTGAACAACACAGGTTTGAACTGCAAGGGTCCAGTTATTCCTGGATTCTTTTCAATGGTAAATACTATAGTACACGAGGAAGAACCTTTAAATACTCCAATTTTCGACAACGTGGCGCCCCAGTGCCCCTAACTCCCAGAGTTTTCCAAGGGTCAACCACCTCGAGCAGAGAGCTGACGGAAGGATCACCTTGGCTGCTGTATTCATTCACTCCAGCTGCTGTAACACAGCTCCACAGACAGGGCTTATTATTGTTCAGTTGCTCAGTCGTGTCTGACTCTTTGTGACCCCATGGACTGCAGCACACCAGGCTTCCCTGTCCTTCACCATCTCCTGGAATTTGCTCAGACTCATGTCCATTGAGTTGGTGATGCCATCCAACCATCTCATCCCCTGTCGTCCCTTCCTCCTGCCCTCAATCTCTCCCAGTGTCAGGGTCTTTTCCAATGAGTTGGCTCTTTGCATCATTGTAACAAAGCTCCACAGACTAAGGGCTTAAAGAAAAGACACTCTGCCACAATTCTGAGTGCTAGAAAATCAAAGCCAAGGTGCTGGTGGAGTTGGTTTCTCCCAAGGGCGGCGAGGAAGGCCCCATCCCAGCCCTCTCTCCTTGGCTTGGAGATGGCCATCGCCTCCCTGTGTTTCTTTCCATCATCACCTCTTTCTGGTGTGTCTGTGTTGCAATTTCCTTCTTATAAGGACGCCAGTCCTTTTGCATTTAAGCCCACCCTCAGGACCTCATTTTACCCCACCCACCACCTCTAAGACCTGTCTGCAAATACAGTCCATCTTAAGATGGTGGGGGTATTTTGAAGGGGATGTGGATTTTGAAGGGGATGGGGCTGACCCACGGCAGCCACCGTGCAGATGCAGTGACTAGGGAGAGGGAGGAGCTGGTGGGTGGGAATGTGGGGGCTCTGACGCTGACCTGGGTGAGCCAGGACCACACGTGGATGAGGTGGGGAGAGGGGGCTGGGCTCTGGGGGCACTGAGATGGTGAAATGATAGTTTACTGAAGGGTTGGATGTGGGGCGGGCTGGAGCAGAGTTGAAGATGACTCTCACACTGTTGGTGGGCATGCAAACTGATAACAACCACTACAGAGAACAGTACAGAGATTCTTTGAAAAACTAGGAACAAAACTACCATACAACCCAGCAATTCCACTACTGGGCTTATATCCTGAGGAAACCATAACTATAAAAAGACAAAGGTACCCCAATATTCATTGTAGAGCTATTTACAATAACTAGGACGACAGAGGATGAGATGGTTGGCTGGCATCACCGACTCAATGGACATGAGTTTTGAGTAAGCTCCGGGAGTTGGTGATGGACAGGGAGGCCTGGCGTGCTGCAGTTCATGGGGTCACAAAGAGTCGGACACGACTGAGCGACTGAACTGAGGACATGGAAGCAACCTAGATGTCCATCATCAGACGAATAGATAAGGAAGTTGTCATATACACGATGGAATTTTACTCAGCTATATAAAGGAATGCATTTAAGTCAGTTCTAATGAGGTGGATGAACCTAGAGCCTATTATACAGTGAAGTAAGTCTGAAAGTCATATACCATTTACTAATGCATATAAATAGATAGTATTGATGATTTTACGTGCAGGGCAGCAAAGGAAATACAAACATAAAGAACAGACTTTTGGACACAGTGGGAGAAGGAGAGGGTGGGATGATTTGAGAGAATAGCATTGAATTACCATAGATAAAATAAACAACCAGTGGGGTTTGCTATATGACGCAGGGCAACCAAAGTTGCTGCTCTGTGACAACCTGGAGGGGTGAGGTGCTGGGAGGCGGGAGGGCAGTTTGGGAGGGAGGAGACACACGTGGCCTACGGCCGATTCATGTTAACAGATTTGCTGTCTGTCAGTACTGTAAATGAATTACCCTCCAACTAAAATAAATAAATTTGAAAAAAACAACAAAGTTTAAAAAAAAGAATGACTATGAGGATTTTAGCCACTGGTCAATTAGAGCTGCTGCTCACTGACCTCCTTCCTTCCATCCAGCCTCAGGACCTTGGTACTTGTTTTCTCAGCTTGAAATGCTCTCCTTTTCCTTTTGCTCCTTGTTCCATTTTTTAATGTCAGTGTCCTCGCAGGAGAGAGGCAGTTCCTGACCTTGTGATTTAAAGGGGTGGCTGCCCAACCCTCTATCCCGTCACCCTGTCTGAAGTCACTGCGTGTCCTGGTAACTCGATCCGTCTCTCACTACTGACATGGCAGAGACGCAGCACGGGGGCCGGCCTGTATTAGTAGATCCTAGATCAGGGCACACAAAAATGTGACTGAA
The DNA here is from genome assembly GCA_006410935.1 of Redunca redunca. Lineage (NCBI taxonomy): Eukaryota > Metazoa > Chordata > Mammalia > Artiodactyla > Bovidae > Redunca > Redunca redunca. The sequence goes on along the minus strand of SJYQ01002335.1, from coordinate 91,740 downwards.
TGAGTGAGTGAGCAAGTGAATGAATGCCCCAGTACCAGTGGACGTAGCGGGTGAGGAGCAGAGATACAGAAGAGGTTTCCAGCGTGGAGGACTGGGGAGGTGAGAGAAACCCAACTCAATGTGGCTTTAATAGAAGCTCGTTTGCTCGTTAACAAGAAGGTTGAGAAATGATCTGCTGAATCAAACCAGCTGTGAAATACACCCTGAGGATTACATCAAAGGCTTCTTGTTCTATTTCGACTCTGTCTTCAGGTTGAAGCAGACTTTCTACAGAGTTCCAAGTTTCACCCCAATATTAATTCATCAGCCTGAAGACAGGAAGGAGCATTTCTGGTAGCATCATTGGCAGAGTCAACAAGTTTCATTTCGAGAACCCCCAGTAACCTCCACTTGAGTCTTGGGAACCCCAAGGCGGCTAGTTCATCCCTAAACCAAATTATGGTTTGGTTTGTCCTACAGCCACTTTGTCCTAGAGCAGGCATCCCCAGCCTCTGGGATCCATGCCTGATGATCTGAAGTGGAGCTGAGGTAATAATAAGAAATAAAGTCCATGATAAATGCAATGCACTTGAATCATCCCCAAACCATCCCTCACTCCGTCTCCCTGGTCTGTGGAAAAATTTCTTCCATGAAACCAGTCCCTGCTGCCAAAAGTTGGGGACCACTATCCTAGATCAGTGGGGGTTCAGGAGCCCTTTACACAAGGAGTTTTCTTAAACCTAAGTTATACCGATTGCTATTTACTATACTGGAAATTAAAGTGAGGAGTTTAAAATATTTGGTAACTCTTTTTAAGAAACAGTAATAAGCCCTTTATATGTTAATATATTTTATAGGAAAAAATTTCAAAATGAATTTACAAGAGTGACACTTTTAAATTTTTAAGTCTCTGTAATGTCTGGCTTGGTTGAATACTGCTGGATTCTCCACATTCAATCTGTTGGCGTAGTTTTTTTTTTTTTTTGGCTGAGGCATCTGAAGAAAATCCAGGCTTAAATGTGATTGGAAGAGGGAAGGAGTTTAATAGCCTTCAGATAATATTATTTCATATTATACTAAAACACAGGAACTGGTCATTTCTTAAATGTTGTTAGCAATGCAGAGTTTGACATGTCAAATTTTTGAACACTGTTACATTGAAATCCACTGGTCTGCCTTGCACTTTGAAATTTACCCTTGCAAGATTTTTAGACCCCAAGAACTGATGTATAAAAAAATGCTTCACTGAGTTATGCTGGCCTTCTAAATGTTGATGTGATACTGAAAACACATGAATTATCACCACAGAAGTAAAAATTGGCCCAATTATTGGGAACATGTCAAGTTCATGAGAGCAAAAGTAGGTTTTTCAAGATTCTAATTTTCATTTAAAAGCTCAAGTTTTATTATTATCAGCAAAAGAGTCAGTTCTTCCTTGAAGTGACAGCACCATTTTGTTCACTTTTGATTAAAAAAATAAAAAAACACCTATGGTTATTCTGGCAGGTATACCTGTTACTCGAGTAAAAATTCTGTTCTATGAAAATACTAGCTAGTTGAGCTCACAAATCAAACTTTTTTCTCTGAAGAACTATGGTACATCAGATGGGGTGCATCAAACGGGCTTCATACAAATGTATCACTTACTCACACAATGTTATTGATAAAAGGAAGTGTACTCAAGGTCATAATTTAATATAATGAATGTTTGTTGTTTCATCGAGGGTATTCTTAAGTGAAATGAATGATTTTTCATGAGAGTCCATGGCAACGGACACATGGCCACTGTGCACTCTGCTACTGATGCCAACTTGGCCTTGATGCCAAGGTGCTAGTGGGTTTATCCACCAACATTACTCCAAGTTCAACACAAATAATGTTTCAGGGTCATTAGGAGTATATTTTTGATTTTGGACCATCTGTAAAGGTCTTGAGAAGCTTCAAGGCTTCAATGTCCACAGAAACAAAAACAAGGAAACCCACGAGAAATCACTGCCTGTCCTGGGACAGCGGATGGAGTCAACTTTCCCCAAAGCACGTGAGCTGTATCGGGGAGCAGCAGACATCCGATCTAAACGGGAATCTGAGGGCTCCCAAGAGGCAAACAGGACAGGCGGCTCACGCTCCTCCACTACCAGCAGCGGGAGACAGTAACTAGAATTGTTAATTACAACCGTGAGCAGGTCGGATTTGAGACAGCTGTGAGGACAGCTTCATTTCATTCAAAACTCCGAACACTGTTTAAGCTTTTTAGAACCACAGTGCCCGCTCATTTCAGTTTTACAGGTAAAAATAAATGAAAACTTGAGTGGAGGTGGAGTGCTGAACATGTTCTAAGTTGCTAGTGAGGAGATGTCATTCTTTTTCCTCATCTTAAGGGAAGTGAAGACAAGCTTCCCTTTGCTTCTATGGGTGCTACTGTTCAGATCACACCCTTTTGTTACCACTAAGTCGTAGTCAATTTACAGTACAACTGATCAGCTTACAGCTTTCCTTAATTACATTCCACACCTGAGTTCGGGTGGCATCAGCCAGGGTGGCCCAGGGCCCTCAGACCTCACAGCATTCAGCATGTCCATTCTGTGGCTTGTCACACAGACACAGCCAAGTTTATTCAACTCTGCTCTCTGATTGCTCCGTAGAGACGCCAAGACCTTTGGAGAATCAATACTTTGTCTTAGTATCACGCCAAGTAAAATCTCCTCCACGTGAAGATTGCAGAATGATTACCCTGTATTTTTTTCTAGTATGCTTTTTTCCTTTTTAGGTTAACTGTTATGTATAAGTTCCCCCACTGTCTGGCTTTTATTTTCATGTAGGTTGTCATGTTTATAACCTTTCCCCAAAATACACAGAGGTAGTGACATTTTTTGACTAATTCATTCATTCCCCTCTGATTTTAAATGCCACTTTCCTGAGACCCGACACAAAAGACACAGACACAGTAGTACCAGAGAAAGACTTGCTTTTGCCTTCCTGAGCCAACGGCCTCCTTGCTCGCAACATAGTATCACGGTCACATTACAATGCTTATAGTGCCTACTGGGAAAATTCCTCAGGCTACAAATTGTTGCTACAAAAAATCACCACATAGAAAGTTAAATAAAACTAGCTTATCTTACTGTTCTGAGGTGAGAAGTTTGGAACGGGCCCCACTGGGGTCGTGAAGGTCCCGAGCAGGGCTGTGTCCTTCCGGGGATCCGGGGGTCAGTCCACGCCCTCGTCTTGCCTTCTCCCCAGCCCCAGCCCTTCCTCCATCCTGCAAACCGATCGAGGCGCCGAGGGGAGCCCTCGCGCCCCCCCCCCCCCCCCCCCCCCCCCCCCCCCCCCCCC
>SJYQ01002335.1:61060-88250 GCA_006410935.1 Redunca redunca | reverse complement strand
GGCACGGGCCGCGGGGCGGCCCCCCCCCCCCCCCCCCCCCCCCCCCCGCGCATCTCTCCAAGCTCCTTTCCTGGCTCCACCTTACACATTAAGGTGCCTCGTGATTCTATGGGGAACACCTGACTAACCAAGGACTGCCTCCTTCAGGTCATGGGACTGGCAATCCTGATTCTGTCTGTGCTCTAAGTTATTCACCAGTTCCAGAAACTACGCGGATGTTTTCGGATGGCCATCACTGCAAATGCAAAGCTCATTATGCCTTTTAAAAAATGTTTTATTGTTTCCCTACAATATTACAATGCTTTCTTTCTTTCTTTTGGAGGCACAGGGTGAAATGTGGGGACTGGAAAAGACCCCAGACAGTGGTGCAACTGCACCACCTGCAGTGGAATTGTGGAGTCCTAACTGCTGGACTCCCAGGGAAGTCCCTACAGTGCATTTTTCTTGTTTTTGTTCAGTCACTTAGACGTGTCCAACTCTTTGCAACCCCATGGACTGCAGCACGCCAGGCTTCCCTGTCCTTCACTATCTCCCCAAGTTTGCTCAAACTCATGTCCACTTAGTCAATGATGCCATCCAGTCATCTCATCCTCTGTTGTCCTCTTCTCCTCCAGCCTTCAATCTTTCCCAGCATCAGGGTCTTTTCCAATGAGTCAGATCTTCCCATCAGGTGGCCAAAGTATTGGAGCTTCAGCTTCAGTCCTTCCAATTAATATTCAGGGTTGATTTCCTTTAGGATGGACTGGTTGGATCTCCTTGCAGACCAAAGGACTCCCAAGAGTCTTCTCCAACACCACAGTTCAGAAGCATCAATTCTTTGGTGCTCAGCCTTCTTTATGGTCCAACTCTCACATCTATAAATGACTACTGGAGAAACCAGAGCTTTGACTAGACGGACCTTTGTTGGCAAAGTAATGTCTCTGCTTTTTAATATGCTGTCTAGGTTTGTCATAACTTTCTTCCAAAGAGCAAGCGTCCTTTAATTTCATGGCTGCAGTCACCATCTGCAGTGATTTTGGAGCCCCGCCAAAAGTAAAGTCTGTCACTGTTTCCATTGTTTCCCCATCTATTTGCTGTGAAGTGATGGGACCAGATGCCATGATCTTAGTTTTTCCAATGGTGAGTTTTAAGCCAGTTTTTTACTCTTGTCTTTCACCTTTATCAAGCAGCTATTTAGTTCTTCTTCACTCTCGGCCATAAGGTTGGTGTCAACTGCATATCCGAGGTTATTGATATGTCTCCTGGCAATCTCCATTCCAGCTGTGCTTCATCTAGCCTCCCATTGTGAATGCTGTACTCTGCTTATAAGTTAAATAAGCAGGGTGACAATATACAGCCTTGGCATTTTCCTTTCCCAATTTAGAACCCATCTGTTGTTCCATGTCCGGTTTTAACTACTGCTTCCTGACCTGCATACAGGTTTCTCAGGAGGCAGGTTAGGTGGTCTGTTATTCCCAACTCTTTTTCACAGTTTGCTGTGATCCATACAGTCAAAGGCTTTAGTGTTGTCTATGAAACAGATGTTTTTCTGAAATTCTCTTGCTTTTTCTATGATCCAACGAATGCAAGCGTGCTAAGTTGCTTCAGTAATGTCCGACTCTTTGTGACCTTATGTACTGTAGCCCACCAGGCTCCTCTGTCCAAGGGATTCTCCAGGCGAGAATACTGGAGAGGGTTGCCATGCCCTCCTCCAGGGGATCTTCCTGACCCAAGGTTCAAATCCACATCTCTTACATCTTCTGCATTGGCAGGCAGGTTCTTTACCACTAGTGCTACCTGGGAAGCCCAAAGGCAGAGGAACCAGAGATCAAATTGCTATGATCCAGTGAATGTTGGCGATTTGATCTCTGGTTCCTCTGCCTTTTCTAAATCCAGCTTGAACATCTGGGATTTCTCGATTCATGTTCTGTTGAAGCCTAGCTTGGAGAATGTTGAGCATTACTTTGATAGCATGTGAAATTGTGCAGTAGTTTGAACTTTCTTTGCCCTTCCTTGGGATTGGAATGAAAACTGATCTTTTGCAGTCCTGTGGCCACTGCTGCGTTTTCCAAATTTGGTGGCATATTGAGTGCAGCACTTTAGCAGCATCGTTTTTAGGATTTGAATTAATGCAGCTGGAATTCCATCACCTCCGCTAGCTTTTTGTTCCTAGTGATGTTTCCTAAGGCCCACTTGACTTCACACTCCAAGATGTTTGGTTCTAGGTGAGTGATCACACCGTTGTGGTTATCTGGGTCACTGAGATCTTTTTTGTACAGTTCTGTGTATTCTTGCCTCCTCTTCTTAATATTTCTGGCTTCTGTTAGCTCCATACAGTTTCTCTCCTTTATTGTGCCCATATAACAATGGGCACAATTGTTCCCAACATTTGTTCCCTCGGTATCTCTAGTCTTTCCCATTCTATTGTTCTAAGTCTCACTGTGTTCTTTTCCTTTGCATCTCTTGCCCCCACAAAATAAAACCAGTTTGGTGGACAGCAAGATCAAACCAGTCAATCTTAAAGGAAACTGGTCCTGAATATTCATTGGAAGGACTGATGCTGAGGCTGAACCTCCATAATTTTGGCCACCTGATGCAAAGAGCTGACTCACTGGAAAAGACCCTGATGTTGGGAAAGATTGAGGGCAGCAGAAGAAGGGGGTGACAGAGGATGAGATGGTTGGATGGCATCACCAACTCAATGGACATGAGTTTGAGCAAGCTCTGGGAGTTGGTGATGGACAGGGAAGCATGGAGTGCTGTGGTCCATGGGGTCTCAAAGAGTTGTGGACATGACTGAGTGACTGAACTGAACCGTGAGGCTGAATATCATGAATCCTAATAATCAAGGATAAAACCAAGTTTACATTTACCATGCTGGAAAGGTGAGTACTTTCCTGTACATAAAATATAAAATGTTTTTCATAATCAAGAGAAAGTTACACTTTATCACCAATCTGTGATACAGCTGGTCTTCCCAGATGGCACTTCCAGTGCAGGAGATGTAAGTACATGGGTTTGATCCCCTGGAGCGCATGGCAACCCACTGCAGTACTCTTGCCTGGAGAATCCCATGGACAGAGGAGCCTGGTGGGCTACAGGGTCACAAAGAGTTGGACACAGCTAGCACGCAGGCATACACATGATAGTTCTATAATAAAACATGTTTCTGAGTATTCTATTTTTGTGGTATATCAGCCTGTAAACATTTATTTTCTCATTCTAAATAAATATCCATATTAAAATCCAATTTTGTATTTGCAAGGCTTCCCTGGTGGCTCAGAGGTTAAAGCGTCTGCCTCCAATTCGGGAGACCCGGGTTTGATCCCTGGGTCGGGAAGACCCCCTGGAGAAGGAAATGGCAACCCACTCCAGTATTCTTGCCTGGAGAATCCCATGGACTGAGGAGCCTGGTGGGCTGCAGTCCACTGGGTCGCAAAGAGTTGGACATGACTGAGTGACTTGACTTGACTTTAAGGTCAAGTTTTATTTCTTTCCCCTCCCTAAACTTCTGTTCTTAAAGTGCTCTCCTTTGTCCCAGCTGAGGAAGTTCCATGCCCCACAGAACCTGTTTCCACCCTTCAAGGATGAAACCAAACTCCACCTGGTTTACTCAAGCCTGAAACTGGAGAGGCATCCTTCACTCTTCCCTCCCCCTCCTTATCACTAAGGTCAAGTAACTCCCTCCCATCACACCTTCTGGCTATCTCTTGCCAAAGTCACCTCTTAGCTTGTTTTTCTGCATTATTTTTATTTGCCTGTGTAACAAATTAATCCCATCATCCCACCCAAGACCAGCAAAGGTCATGGCCTCAGGGTCTTTATCTGTTCTCTCTTTATCTCTGACACCCAGCAAGAAGTAGGATGTGGAATGCTGGATACATATTTGCTAAATCAATATTTCTTTGTAAAACTTGAAATGATACAGAAGTCCAGCTGACCTTCATTTAATCTTACTTCCTCTCCCCTGAGAAAACCACTGTCATCAGTAGATTTTGGACTTTTACATCTAGAAATATAGACTTTTGTTTTTGTTTTTTTTTTTAACAGAAATGGGATAATAGTGCATATATTATCTAGCAGGCTTCCCAGATGGCTCAGTGATAAAGAATCTGCTTGACAAGCAGGAGACACAGGAGACTCAGGAGACACGGGAGATTTGATCCCTGGATCCAGAAGATCCCCTGGAGGAGGAAATGGCAACTCATTCCAGTATTCTTGTCTGAAAAAACCCCAGCGACAGAGGAGCCTGGCAGACTACAGTCCATAGCGTTGCAAAGTCAGACTCTACTGAGCATGCATTATCCAACAACTTGCTTTTTTCACCTAACATGCAGATCTATGATGATACATTTGGGTCTACTTTTTTAACTTCTCTGTAACATTTCTTGTGTCATCTTGGTGTATTCATGTAACCACTCTGCTACTGACTATTCATTTAACTAGATTTATTGTGTCAATGATATCTGTCCATTTGATCTGCATGAGAAGATTCCAGGAGTCCAGAACACCTTGTATTTCACAATGTCCCATTCACTTGCCCCTTCTCCATCTTCCATACGATTCTGCACTCAGATGGGAAAGGCTCAATAACTTTAGCACACAAAGAATAAGTTAATTTCTTTTTAAATTAATTTTTTTATTGAAGGATAATTGCCTTACAGACAGCTTCCTTTAACTATTGTTCAGTTGCTCAGTAATGTCCAGCTCTTTGCAACCCAATGGACTGTGCCATGCCAGGTTTCCCTGTCCGTCACTATCTCCTGGAGTTTGCTCAAACTCATGTCCATTGAATTGGTAACTGAGGTACCATTAACACAAACTTTATTTACAGTAATTATCAGATTTTGTGATATACAATGATTGAATTGTGCATTGCTAACAACAGTCGTAGCTCAATCCAGAAGAAATTTTAACTGTTAGGACCCTGATGGGCTTCCCTGGGCTCAGAGGATAAAGCGTCTGCCTGCAATGCAGGAGACTGGGGTTCAATCCCTGGGTTGGGAAGAGCCCCTGGAGAAGGAAATGGCAACCCACTCTAGTATTCTTGCCTGGAGAATCCCATGGACAGAGGAGCCTGGAGGGCTACAGTCTACGGGGTTGCAAAGAGTCGGACACGACTGAGCGACTTCACACACACACTCTGATAACAGTCTGATCAATAGAAAAGACTTGGAAGCATAAAAGATATTCCGTGAAGATAAAATGATGTGGCAGAAGTGGAATGAAAATGTTTCAAGGAGATAAAGGATCAACGTAAAATTCTAATTGGGGAAAATCTTGTTGATGTTCAGTCACTAAGTCGTGTCTGACTCTTTGCGACCCCATGGACATCAGCACTCTAGGCTTCCATGTCCATGAGATTTTTCAGGCAAGAATACTGAAGTGGATTGCCATTTCCTTCTCCAGGGGCTCTTCTTGACCCCGGGACCAAACCTGAGTTTCCTGTGTCTTCTGCTTTGCAAACAGATTCTACACTCACTGAGTCCATGGGGTCCACTTAAAAGATTTTTGTAATTACTTAATTTAAAAATTGTATTCATAACTCATGGGAACTGACTTCTTTTTTAACTGATTAAACTTATGATAAAAATAACTGTAGATATTAGCTTTAAAAAAAGTGAGGGAAATACACAACATACTTCTAGGGAGCATCTGAATTAAAAAAAAAGTAGGACATGTTACTTGCTGCACACGTTTCCTCAGCCTTCAGAACCTGTGAGCTCTTAACTTCAGTCCTTCAGACATGCTGTTCTCACTTGGAAGGTGCTGCTTCTTCCTTCTCATCCCTAGTTTTACCCTAGCAAGCTCACACTCGAGTTTCATGTCAACTCTCTACCTGAGAGGCCTTCTATGTGCCCAGCCTAAATGAGATCTCCTTATTATATGTCCGTATGGTACCATGATTTCCCCCTTTACATAAAACTCACCCCACTGCAAGGGGTTAAAATATGTACAAGGTAAGGAAGTAGAGGCAGAAGGTATGGCCTGAGTACAGCCTAAGAGGTGGGCAGGAGAGTAAATTTGTGACTGGGAGTCTGCACATAAGGAGGCTGCAGGGCACAGGGGATAATCGAGTGGGAAGGGGCCGAGTTTGGATATAAACAGAGGACAAGGGCAGCTCAGGTTCTCAGTGTCCCCATGCCAGAACCCGGCACAAAACTTTACAACCTGCTGACCACAGTAATACAGGGTTGCTGCTGCTGCTGCTGCTAAGTCACTTCAGTCCTGTCCGACTCTGTGCCACACTATGGACGGCCCACCAGGCTCCTCTGTCCACAGGATCCTCTAGGCAAGAATACTGGAGCGGGTTGCCATTTCCTTCTCCAATACAGGGATAATCCACAAGAAGTAACATATTTACACGTATCACACCCATTTACTGACTTCATGTGTACAGACTGTAATGTTAACACTGAACCAGTTTTATCCCTTCATGTCTGTGTGCTTAGTCACTCAGTCCTGTCCAACTCTTGGTGACCCCATGGGCTGTAGCCCACCAGGCTCCTCTGTTCATGGGATTCTCCAGGCAAGAACATTGGAGTGCATTGCCATTTCTTTCTCCAGGCAATCTTCCCAACCCAGGGATTGGGAAGATTTCTTTCTATTCCTTTCCTCCATTGCAGGTGGGTTCTTTGCCTTCTGAATCACCAAAGAATCTTATCCCTTCATACATTTCCCTAACTGTACAGATGTCTGGTCTCATTTAATTCAAGGAAGCATGGGGACACTGATTGTGCACATTATCCATATCCATGACTTCCCCTCCAGTATGAATCTAGTTCTCACTGGGCATTGCTTTCCACATAAAAAGGGGTATGCTTGCTTTGGCAGCACATATACTAAAACTGGAATGATACAGAAAAGATTTGCATGCCCCTGTGCAAGGATGACATGCAAATTCAGGAAGTGTTCCATATTAAAAAAAAAGAAAGACCGAAAATCCTGTTGAAAATCTCTCTACTGTGAATGCTTACCTGCTGGCAATATACCTGTGCAAACATTTGTTCCTTGAGCAATTTCCATTCATCTGGCTTTGTCCCTCAGGGTGACCATTTACCAGTCATGTTACATGTCAACTGTGTACAGTCAAATTAGGTAGCCACTGTTCTGGACCTGATTACAATTTTCCACAAAATGCCACTAAATGCATTTGGCTGACCTTCCTTGGGTTCAATCACTGGGTCAGGAAGATCCCCTGTTGAAGGAAATGGCAACCCACTCCAATATTCTTGCCTAGAGAATTCCATGGACAGAGGAGCCTGGTGGGCTACAGTCTTTCAGGTTGCAAAGAGTCAGACAGACACTTTCACAGGCTTGCATTCAGAAAAAAGATTTTTTTTCTTTTTTCACTTAAAGGATTACAGAGTAAACCACACTCATCGTAGTCAAAGGATGGTAGAAGAATTCAGAAGGCCTCGGAATCTGTTTTCATAATAATAAAACAGCTGCCCTGATGTCTTAGATTTTTGTGAAGGTCACAGAAGTATGTCAGTACTTTATTCCCCATGTCCATGCAGATATGGCAACCCACTCCCGTGGGTTGGAGGGAGAATCCTGTGTACAGAGGAGCCTGGTGGGCTACAGTCAGTGGGGTCACGAAGAGTCAGACATGACTGAAGCGACCACCACCACCACGGTGCAAGTACCTTCAAGAACTACACAAAAAAGGAGGCTAAGCGTAAGCTACCAGGAAGACGTTAAACAGCCAGGCCTGCGGAAGTGAAGCAAGAGTGAATCTGATAAGCCTGGAAGGGAAGGGCGTTTGAGTGAGAATGGACCCATGTATATGCATGGTTGAGTCCCTCTGTTGTCCATCTGAAACTATCACAACATTGGTAATCTGCTACGTGCTGTGCTTATCAGTCCTGTCCAAGTCTTTGGACCCATGGACTGTAGTCCATGGAGCATGGGGATTCTCCAAGCGGGAATACTGGAGTGGGTTGCCATGCCCTCCTCCAGCGGATCTTCCTAACCCAGGGATCAGAGCCCAGGTCTCCCCGCATTGCAGGCGGATTCTTTACCATCTGAGCCACCAGGGAAGCCCGTTCATCTGCTATACCGCAATATAAAATAAACAGTTTAAAAAAATAAAATCTGGCATCCAACAATTAAACAAATGAGTGAATCTGATAAATTAAACAACCTTGTAAAAAGGCTGTCCAGCTACGCGTGAACGTACAGTGATGAGAAAGAAGGGACCTGATTCAGACACAAGCTAGAGGGCGAGTGAAGGGCACGAAGCGGGGTCCTGGGCACCCGGCGGGGAGCAGAGGCAGGAGCCGAGGCGAGCGGGTGGGCGCCGCCGTGAAGAGGAAGGGCAGCCTGATTGTAGAACCCAGGGGGAGAGCCCCGAGAGCCTCTGTGGCTCTTCTGTAACTGCCCCGATTGTCTCCTGCGGGCCTTGGCCTAGGCGGCCTGACGAATCTGTCAGCCGGGCAGCCAGGGTCCGCAGCACCTTCTAGGTGCCGAGCTTCACCTGTGCGCACCACGGGAAGGGGACGACTCAGCTCGAGGGCGCATCCCGGCGTCCAGGGGCCTTCGGTCGTACGAGCAGGTGGTGGGGCGTCCCCTGAAGTCCACCTGTGCTCAGAGCCCGACCACGGGGTGCACGGCCACCTCGATGCCCTCGCCGACCCGCACCCACAGCACCGCATCCCTGCAGCCAGTCCCCTCGTCGCTCCCGCGCGCACGCCCGGAGGGGGGCGGGGCTGAGAGAGCTTTGGAGCATGCGCATTTGCCCGAACGGGGGCAGTCCACGCGGCTGGGCAACAGCTACGTTCCAACCGTCTACAGCGCTCAACCAATCAGGAGGCGAATTCTTGCCTCGGGGCCCCGCCCCCGGCGGGGGACTATAGCAACGGGCGGCCTATCGAGAGGCGCGTTGTTGGTGTGGAGCCCCGCCCCCCGGCCGGGGCAGAGGGTCATGGGGTGTGAGCGGTCTTGAGCTCCCCAGCCCTTGAGGGCCGCGGCGTCCCTTGCCCCGGGCCGCGATCAGCGCGCCCCGCCCTTCGCTCGCCAGCGCGCCCGCCCTCCGGCGGCGGCCCGGCCCATGCGGCTGGGGGCGGAGGCCCGAGCGGGCGCGGGCCGGGCATCTCAGGTGCGGCGGGCGGCCGGGCGCGGTGAGGGGGCGGCGGCGGGGCCGGGCGCGGCCAGCTGATTGGACCGCGAGCTAGGGCCTCGCGGAGGCGGGAGGCGGCGGAGCAGCGCAGGGCCGGCGGAGCGCCGGGCGCGCGGAGACGTGAGGATGCTGCTGTCCCTGGTGCTCCACATGCACTCGGTGCGCTGCGTGCTGCCGGCCGCCGTGCTGCTGGGCGCGGCGCCCACCTACGTGCTGGCCTGGGGCGCCTGGCGGCTGCTCTCCGCCCTGCTGCCCTCGCGCTTCTACCAGGCGGTGGACGACCGGCTCTACTCCGTCTATCAGAGCATGGTGCTCTTCTTCTTCGAGAACTACACCGGGGTGCAGGTGAGGCCCCCGCGCGCGGGCCGCCGCCCCTGCCGCTGTCGGTGGAACCGGCGGCGGAGTTGGGGGGTCGCGGGCGCATTTCCCAGCTTCGACCCGCCGCGTGTCCCCCGGCCGGTGCAGCTCCGGCCCTGCGAACACGTGCCGCCACCCCATCCTCGCCCTGCGGGCCACGATCACGGTCGCGCTCTGGGGTTTGGCCCGATGCTTCGGTGCGGGCACCGGGAGTCTGGGTATAGCTGCAGGAACGCTGTTCTGCGGCCACAAGTGGGATCAACCGCTCCCTCTCCCCGCTTCTGTAACTGTGTCTCGTGCTTGGCGAAGTCTGTGCAGATGGACATTTAAGTAGGGCAGGCAGTTGACAGTTTCTGGCGGTTGGTCTGAGAGGAGATGGTCATGCTGGAACTCGAAAGTGCGCTCTTAGAAATCGGAGACCTTCTCTGCAGACAGATTGGTGTTACTCTTTGGACAGGCAATGCAACTTTGTGTTTCGCGTTCTTCCCCAGGATGATTGAAAGCTGGGCATGAAAAGTAATACATTTGTTACTGTAGAAGCCTTACCGGAGATAACATTCTTGCCAACTTTGACTAGGCTTAAGTGTGTGGCTAATCTTTTTTGTTTTTCTTTCCGTTCCTTTCCTTCTCTGTAGAGAATGGATTATGTGTAGATTAAATTTGTAAAACAAAATTAGAAGGCCCTCTTTAATTTTTTGAAGTCTTACACAAAAAGAGCAACTCTGGGAAAAAATTGTGAATTTTCCCTTTTTCTCCAATTTGGGGGGGGGGAAATAGAGCTTAATTATTGGTTTTCCTTATACCCAGCCCTCTTTTCTTGTTGCGGGTGGATTGGAGTGAATGGGATGGCGTTATTTGGGGTTTTTTTTTGTCTTTTCTCCCCCTAGTGCGGTTGCTGACACCCTCTTGTCCGCCAGCTACTATTTTGAATTTGCAGTTGCATTGCTGTTAATGCCTGATGACTCTGAACTTGCCCCAGTTGGAGGCTTGAGGGGTGGGAACTAGAAGCCAGGGCCTCTGTTTAAATCAGTATTTGTGTTTCCTAGAAAAGAAAGAAAGACTGCTTTTCCAGATAACGGTTTCCTGATCTTTGACTTTTACAATGGGCGTCATTTAAAATTTTCACTAATTCAGAACAGTCATTTCCCCACTGTGTTGTTACTTCACCACAGTTGTCTAAACGTAAGGTTTTGTCATGGTACGTGTTTAACTTTACATGATATGTCAGTTGGTGCAGGCTAGGAAACAGACTCAGAACATATAACACAGTTATTTACCTCTTCGAAAAAGAATTCTACCTACAGTGTTGTTTTTTTTTTTTTAATTTTAGTTAAAAGCCTGTAATATGTCCCATGCTATACAACATATACGGCTGAAATAATTTGTGTAATAAGTTTCTTATTCTAAAAAATGTATCTGAACTTTCCCGTGTTTCTGAAGTTGTATACCTCCCCTTCACATCTGTTCAGTATAGACTTCAGCAGGTGGTTTTTTAAAGTTTAGTCTGTTGATGATCAGTTCTGTTCAAGGATTCCTAACAGACTTCATCAAGGACCCATGCTAAATAAAATTTTGAATTATAATTGAGACCATCAGACATCCTTTTATAAATACATGAAGAACCAGTATCTAGTGATAACCTTCTAAATGTCAGGATTCATTTCTCTTGTGTATTTAAAAAAATGTTGCACTTTCTCCTCCTTCTACTGGAATATAGGGCAAACTGATCATTGATATTTGCAGACCAAAATATATAGTGATACACAACATGCCTCCTCATTAAAACCTAAGTATTTTAGTTACCGGAGAAGGCAATGGCACCCCACTCCAGTACTCCTGCCTGGAAAATCCCATGGACGGAGGAGCCTGGTATGTTGTAGTCCATGGGGTCAATGAGGGTCGGACACGACTGAGCGACTTCACTTTTGACTTTTCACTTTCATGCATTGGAGAAGGAAATGGCAACCCACTCCAGTGTTCTTGCCTGGAGAATCCCAGGAACAGGGGAGCCTGGTGGGCTGCCGTCTATGGGGTCCAACAGAGTCGGACTCGACTGAAGTGACTTAGCAGTAGCAATAGCATTTTAGTTACCATTTTCTTCCTGCTTAAATTAGTTAGTAACAACTGGTTTACTTTAAAATAGATTTTACATTAATGACTGCTAATCCCTACCTCCCTAAAGGCTAACATGATACATTGTAACAGTCAAATGTGAAATCGGGTATGAAATAAATTTAGTTTTTCAATTGACCTGTTTCAAATATAAAATAGTTTAAATAACACTAGAAGTAAGACAGAATTAAGTCCAAGATTTTGATGTTTATATAATGTGTTCAGTTAGAATACTCTAATAATTTATGCATTTACTCAAAAGGTTGTTTCAAGTTCCTCAGAAACTCTCAAGGCCTTCATATCTGGAGGCCATTTATAACTAGTTCTTTATTTTGGTAGCACTGTGTCCTCAAAAGTAGTGCTAAACTCTTAATGAGATAAATTTGTGTTCTGTATCCTATAAAAACTGGGCTTCCCAGGTGGCACAGTGGTCAAGAGTCTCCTGCCAATGCAAGAGACTCGGATTCCATCCCTGGTTCAGGAAGATCTCCTGGAGAAAGGAAATGGCAACCTGCTCCAATATTCTTCCCTGAAATATCCCATGGACAGAGGAGCCTGGCAGGCTACAGTCCATGAAGTCTCAAAGAGTGAGACACGACTGAGCATGCATCTTGTAAAAACAGCTAAGCTATTAGAATGAAACGTGTGTTTAGAATCAGAGAAGGGACCTCACAAGTCTTAAGCCCTTTATCACGTTTGGATTCTTTCTTCATTTCTGCTAAAATGTTGCCCAGATTGTTCTCAAATATTAGTAGTTCTATGTAGAATATAAATATTTCCTTGTTTCCTTTTATTTTCTCCTTCTACTTACTTATCATTCTTGTGAAGACTTTTAAAGACCTTAGACTACTGCCTTCAGTTTAGCTAGGAGGCACAGAACCCGGAAGATGCTTAAGCAGAATGACACAACCTTTGAAAGAGGAAATTAAACATTTCTCAATCAAATATGATTCCAATCTAACACAGTTTAAGTCTGGCCAGGGAACAGACTTATAAGAAATTCTTAGAGAAATATCATCAGAACCTTGTTTTTATACTGTCTAGAAATGTCAATCCTGGATTATAAGCAACACAGTTATTTTGGGTTGCATCCATATAAAAACATTTTAATTACTGTATTTTTCTAAGTTACAGGTGCAATAAAATATTCAAACACTGCAAAAAGATTTTGAGACAGTTAAAATTCCCTTTTCTACACACCCTCTCCCAGCCTGCAACAGTGTGGTGTGTAACTGGATTTCTACCAGGAGCTTTTAAATAAATGTATGAATTGTGGAGAGACTCTTCCATTTTAAATTAAGTTCTTGGATGGGTTTTATGGGTTTTATAGTAGCATTAAATGTAATCTAACCTATGGGGATACCTCTGTGCCATCATGATGGAAAACAAAAGAAAAGAGGGCTCTCTGTATATACAGTTTACTTTCCCTCTTTCCTAAATGGGTCTAGTTTTATAGACTTTATAGAGTCTTTTATAGACTTTTATAGAGTCTTTGTGACTCTGCTAGATTATTCAAGAAGGCTGTATCAATTGTTCTGAACCACTCTGAGCTTGTGTACTTCAAGCAGGAGTGACATGCTGTGTTTTATTCAGGTGATAACTGAGTGAAAAGGAAGAGTCCTAAGCGTGGCCCTCAAGGCTGTCACAGTTGCGCCCTGGCCAGCTTTTCCACTCACTGGTTTCACGTTTGTGCAGCTGCTGCTTCCTTCCCCGTCCCCGCTCCCCCATGCCCAGTGCATTCGCAAGAACGTGCCTTGCACTGCTCTTCGCAGGATGCTTTCTTCCAGCTCAGGCACTTTTCCTCTTCACCTGTCACGATCTCATCCCATCTCAATGTCAGGATCGTTTATATGTGACATTAACATGTAATATTAACATAGCAGGAGCATATTTTAATATATATATATATTGTCCCCTGTACATGGTTGTAGCTCCTTGGAGGTGGCCATAGTGACTTGACTCCATGGTTCCCTTTCAACAAAAGGGCAGAGCACTCTGCACGGCATGCTGATATGTGTTTCTTTGGAAATGTGGGCACATCTCACTTGTAATCCATGGGGGCTCTTGAATGGCTCTAATAGTTGACCGAAGCCTGAGAATAAGGTCAGAGACCTTATAAAAAGGAGTTCTGAAACAGCTGGCAATATAGAGAGACTTTCGCATACTTGTCAATAAAAACCTGCACTTTTTTGCAATTTTTAAAGATGAGCCGTTCTGTCAGGTTTGTTTTGTTTACTCTGCTTCTTTCCATGAATTAGCAATGAAAACCCCAAGTAAGTAACTGTTGCCTGTGGATTTAGAGGGTTATATGTGTGTGTGAGTGTATGTGATAGAAACAGAGAGAAATGATGGGGGTGATACTGGGGAATGGGGTCATATGAAGTGCTAACCACATGTGAGGCACCAGTGTTTCCATTGATAAAATGGCCTCTGCTCCCAGCATACAATTTAGCAGTTAGAAAGAAGTCAGTTGTTCTTTTTTAACTGAATGTGTAATGGGATGTTATAAAATGACAAAATGAGCAAAGAGTGGAGGAAACACTGGAGTATAGCTGAATACAAGGGGTCACTTCGCTGGGGGAAGGTGATTCTTCTGTGCTAGATGCTGTGTGGTGAAGCCAACTCCTCACGTGTGTACATGCATGTGTGTACATGTTGCTTTCTCCCATTCTTAATTTGTGTTTCTGTAGGAAAACATTTTGGAGAAGGCAATGGCACCCCACTCCAGTACTCTTGCCTGGAAAATCCCATGGATGGAGGAGCCTGGCAGGCTGCAGTCCATGGGGTTGCTAAGAGTCGGACACGACTGAGCGACTTCACTTTCACTTCATGCATTGGAGAAGGCACTGGCGACCCACTCCAATGTTCTTGCCTGGAGAATCCCAAGGATGGGGGAGCCCGGTGGGCTGCCGTCTGTGGGGTCACACAGAGTCGGACATGACTGAAGTGACTTAGCAGCAGCAGGAAAACATTTATTTTATGTCAGTTTTTAAATTTTTACTCAAGGCTTTCTTACCTCCTTGTGGTTAATGTTCAAAGTGAAAAAAAATTACATAAGCTTCTAATATGTGGGACTCCTTCTCATTTGACAATTTTTATTTGGAATTTTTGCAGGTAATTTGTTATATTCAAAAGATTTTTGGATGTTGGGTGAGATTCCTAGTTCTTTGCCATTCTCTGTTAGCTTGAGTAAACCAACTTTTCAACTCAATATTCTCATTCTTAAATGGAATACTTATTTTCCTGTTATTTTGAAGACTGAGATAATATGTGAAGCTGTTTAGCTCAATGACAGATCCATCACAGATACTCAGGAAAAACACAATCTGTAAATAAAGACAGTATCAAGTGATACATATGACAAATATATTGTATAAAGAGAGCTTTGTGATTTGTAAGGTTCCACTTAAATGTTGCATAATAATTATTTTTATACTGATTATTAGACAGATGACTATGTTTATATTTTAACCTTGTTTCAGAAGGGCATCATACTTTTCCTGTTCAGGGGGATGTTTCAAACTGGGCAGAAAAAGACCATCTTTATGTGTGTATTACAGTAGAAATCTTGTGTGTGGTCTTGAAATAATATATGTCATTGACATCAGTTCAGTTCAGTCGCTCAGTCGTGTCCGACTCTTTGCGACCCCATGAATAGCAGCACGCCAGGCCTCCCTGTCCATCACCATCTCCCGGAGTTCACTCAGACTCACATCCATCGTGTCCGTGATGCCATCCAGCCATCTCATCCTGGGTCGTCCCCGTCTCCTTCTGCCCCCAGTCCCTCCCAGCATCAGAGTCTTTTCCAATGAATCAACTCTTCTCATGAGGTGGCCACAGTACTGGAGTTTCAGCTTCAGCATCATTCCTTCCAAAGAAATCCCAGGGCTGATCTCCTTCAGAATGGACTGGTTGGATCTCCTTGCAGTCCAAGGGACTCTCAAGAGTCTTCTCCAACACCACAGTTCAAACGCATCAATTCTTTGGCGCTCAGCCTTCTTCACAGTCCAACTCTCACATCCATACATGACCACAGGAAAAACCATAGCCTTGACTAGACGGACCTTAGTCGGCAAGGTAATGTCTCTGCTTTTGAATATACTATCTAGGTTGGTCATAACTTTCCTTCCAAGGAGTAAGCGTCTTTTAACTTCATGGCATAGAAATACATTTAAAAATCACTTTAAATAATTATAAACAATCACAGTGTGAATTACATATGCAAAGTTATTTATGCTAAAATTATACCTGCGTTTCTACATAATCAGATCTTTTTTTTTTTTTTTAAGGAAGATAAACTAGATATCTGTTTCTCTTATCCATTCATCATTTAACACAGTTTTGAGTGAACAGTTTCACCTTATTGTATAGTAATAATAACAACATGAGCTTCCCCTTTGGCTCAGGTGGTAAAGAATCTGCTTGCAATGCAGGAGACCTGGGTTCGATCCCTGGGTCTGGAAAATCCCCTGGACTTCACATGGTCTCAGTTATTTCACCACAATCTGTGGGGAGTATTGCATTCATTTTACAGGTTACCAAAAAAGGCATGGAGAGGTTAGGTACTTGTGCTGAGGTTCATAAAGTTGGTAAGGTGATGGACTAGGATTCACATCTACTTCTTCATTTGAATTGAACATTTCTACCTGTGTCTCAATGATGATTATATTGCAGCACAGAGGAGGCAAAATGTTCTGTAGCTGGGCCTGCAAATTAAATCGACAGAAGTCAGAACAGAAGAAAAGGCTTACAAATTCCATTGATGTCAGCATTTTTTTTTAAATTTAGTGTTTTTCACGTTAAATAAGTGTGTTTTTATTGGAGCATCACAAAAGAGAAGTGAAAACCAAAAGAGGTGGTTAGACTCAGCCCAGGGATGTGTATGTGTTAGGCGCCGAGTCCAACTCTTTGTGAGCCCATGGACTGTAGCCTGCAGGCTTCTCTGTCCATGGCATTCTTCAGCCCAGGGATGTCTGTATCGTTTTATTAATAACAAAGGACAATAGACTGTGGAGACACAGCTAGATGGAGGAGAAGTGTGATGGTTCTTGGGGCTGGTAAATGGTGGGACGGTCCCTGGGAAGTGGATAAGAGTGTTTAGTAAGGTTTGCTGACTCATTGATGAGTGGAGTTTAATGTCACCTTTACAAAAGGAAGTTTAGGGGGAGGACAGCTGTGTGTGCTGTTGCCTTCAGCTCAAAATAATCCTCATGTCAAAGTGGCATATTTTGGGGTGCATATTCTGAGCCCTTTCTACAGCATCTTGTATATTGAAGGACAGTGAAGGAAGTTTTTTTTTTACAAAATTCGTATATCAGTTTGCATGCTGAAAGAAAATAGATGTTACTGAGATCAGTTCAGTCGCTCAGTTGTGTCCAACTCTTTGTAACCCCATGTGCTGCAGCGCACCAGGCCTCCCTGTCCATCACCAACTCCCGGAGTCTACTCAAACACATGTCCATCAAGTCGGTGATGCCATCCAACCATCTCATCCTCTGTTGCCCTCTTCTCCTCCTGCCCTTAATCTTTCCCAGCATTAGGGTCTTTTCCAGTGAGTCAGTTCTTCGCATCAGGTGGCCAGAGGATTGGAGCTTCAGCTTCAGCATCAGTCCTTCCAATGAACACCCAGGACTGATCTCCTTTAGGATGGACTGATTGGATCTCTTTGCAGTCCATGGGACTCTCAAGAGTCTTCTCCAACACCACAGTTGAAAAGCATCAATTCTTCAGTGCTCAGTCTTCTCTATAGTCCAACTCTTACATCCGTACATGACCACTGGAAAAACCTTAGCTTTGACTAGACGGACCTTTGTTGGTAAAGTAGCGTCTCTGCTTTTTAATATTGAGATAAATGAAGAATTTTGTTTGTTTTTTGAAGAGAAAGTATGCTGTGTTTTATGTCCCCAAGGCATTGGTGGGTGGATATTCCACTGTGTGAGATATGCGATTACTTTAGATTCCATTCTGCCATCCCCTTTTAGGATACAAAAGAGGGAGGCTTCAAGTAGTTGACAAATTATGAGAATAAAAGCAAGGTTAAGGTGAGATCCCGGTGAGAGGACAGTGTTGCACCAAACCCAGGTCTGCTGAAAGCTTTCTTTGTTTAACCTAAATGAGCTTGTTTGATTGGAGCAGAGCTGTAACCAGTGTGTTTCAATCACAATGAAGATAATCAAAGAGCATTTTTATTGTCTGTTAATAAAATTAAGAGAACATTGTTATTTTTCTCTGGAGGGATTTTACATAAGTTTTTAAAAAATGGATGAGCCCCAAATTGAACCATTGTGATGAACCTAAAATTACTCAGAAACTTAAGAAGAACCAAAAAAGCCACGTTTTTCACGTGCCTTGTGTGAACAAATTACCTGCCAGTGAAGTGATTGTAATTTGAAATACACGTACTAGGAGACTCACAGAATGATGCCTTAAATCAGTCACTGGTGCGTTTAAAGTATTTGTTTATACCCCAGCTCTTTACCGTTGAAAGTGAGGCGTAGCTTTATCCACTTGTGAGAAATACAGGTGCAGCGTATTGATTCAGGGAACATCTGTTGAAAAGCATCTGGGTGCTGGGCTCTGGGCAGAGAGATGAGGCTCTGAACAGGGATGAGGTCCCTGCCCCTGAGGAGCTTGTGGGCCTCAAGGGGAATGTGATTGTGAGCTAGAAATAGGGGTACACAGGGAGACAGGGTTTACTGTGATGCAAAAGGGGGAGTGATGAATCTTGGGGTCCAGCTTATTAGAAGGCAGGAGGGCTTCCGTGAGAAGGTGAATGTGAGAAGGTGAATAAATGGTGTGAAAAAGCTGATCTAAGATGACTGCAATGAGAGAGCATAGGTGGCTTTTAGGTAATCATAGAGTCATTTAACAATGTATATGTATGGGTATTTTGTAAGTTGTTATGAATTTTTTAAATTTGGGAAACCTTTTTGTTGTTTTAGTTGCTAAGTTGTGTCGGACTCTGTGACCCCCATGGGCTGCAGCATGCCCGGCTTCCCTGTTCTTCACTATCTCCCAGAGTTTGCTCAGATTTATTTTCATTGAGTTGGTGATGCTGTCTATCCATCTCATCTTTTGCTGCCCCCTTCTCTTGCCATCAATCTTTCCCAGCATCAGGGTGTTTTCAAATGTCAGCTCCCATCACTTCAGGTGGCCAAAGGGAATTGGAGCTTCACTATCAGTCCTTGTAATGAATATTCAATGTTGATTTCCTTTAGGATTGACTGGTTTGATCTCCTCGCAGTCAAAGGGACTCTCAAGAGCCTTTGGTACACATACACATATCTGTGGTACATAAACTTTACAATCGTGTGTTCCTTTCTTTGGCTAATCAATCTTTACTTGAAGTACTTAGTAATCGTCATCTATTGCAGTAAGGTTTGCAGTTCATCATTTCACTTACTTTGCTTTTAGAGCTTTTAAATTTTCAAATATTAAGGGCAGTTCTTTGTAACTCATTTCTGTTGAATTCTAAACAAGTTATAGTGACAAATTTAAGAAAACAAAAAAACTTCAGAGCCTCATCTCTCTGCCCAGAGCCCAGCACCCAGATGCTTTTCAATGAATCCAAATACCTACTTTGAGATCCTTACTCATGTCAGAGGCTTACCATCTTCTTTTGCATCTCAACTGGAAATAGCTTTTATTTCAGTGAGATGCATATTGAAGAATAATCTTTAAAAGTATGAACTATGCATTTATTTTCCCTTTAGTGGCTATGAATTAAGATTTTGTTCCTTTCACATTTTGGCCATCTGTTTTGCCCACCAGAATTCGTTACTTATCTTACTTTTTCTAGATACCACTGAAGATCTGTTTTTAAACACTGGACCTGTTGAACTTTAACAAACTACATTTTGAAAATGCCAGTTGTTTGGAAGCTGTTTAAGGATGGGGGAAATTAGTGAGCTTCAGGGAAAGCAGAGGTGGCTTTCCTGCAAAGCTTTTGGGCTAGTGGTTGTGTCTATGAACAAAAGTAGGAAACTGATGTTTTAAGGCCAGTGTGGTATATACTGTGTGGACTGAGCCCGAGCAGTGAAGGTGTGGGATCTTCTTAAGTGGTGCTGTTGACTCGTCACGGGTCCCTGCGCAAGGCAGCATGGTTGGCCTGTGCTCTGCCCGCTGCCATGCGAGGCTCTGGCGCTGGACCAGATGACGGCCAGACGCCACTCTGCTGCCGCTGCGCGTAGTGGCCGTTTTCCCTGCTGGAGATGGTTTGTCATGAGATTAGATGGCTGTGCTTCTGTCTGTGGTTTTCTTTTCACCCTCACCATGCTTGTTTTATTTTAAAGTGGAATATATTTAGTTTTATAGGAAATAAAGTTTGTAGTGCTTTGTTTTCTGTATGATTGATAACTATCATCCTGTGAATACCCATTATTTGAATTTTTAAGGTTATTTTTGACACACAAAAGTTTTACCTATTCGTGTTATTCATTATGATGTTTGGTATAGGTATGCATTATGAAATGACTACCACAATCAAACTGAAAAAAAGAAATCCTTTCAATAACTTGTCAGCTGCCTTCAAAGGCTGTAGTCTCTTAATGAAGTGAAAGGGAAGGAGAATCCCCCTGGGGGGCTCAAGTACTGCCTTCAGCCTGAGGGCAGGCAGGTCTCCAAAGAGTGGTTTTCAGATTGAATCAATTAAACCACAGCCTGTCGTGAGAATTCTGTCCAAGGAAGTCAGGCCAGAAGTTCTCTGTCACAGTGCTTTGAACCCAGTGAGTCCTACCTAGAGGTCCCAAAGCAACTCTGGCTCATTGCTGAGAGGGTGGATCGCTTGCTCACAAACTAGGACTCCAGTTTTTAACCTTGCATGGATCAAGTCATTGTTCTTGGTTTTTTGTTTTGGTGTTGATAAACTTTATTAATAAAAAATTATTGAGCAAGCAGCTTGGTGCTCTGTGATGACCTAGAGGGCTCGGATGGTGAGGGTGGGGGGAGTGAGGCTCAATTTATATTAAAAAATTACTGAGCAAATATTTAAACACATATTACCCACGTAGACTGAAGGCAGGAGGAGAAGGGGACAACAGAGGATGAGATGGTTGGATGGCATCACCGACTCAATGGACATGAGTTTGAGTAAACTCCGGGAGCTGGTGATGGACAGGGAGGCCTGGCGGGCTGCAGTCCATGGGGTCGCAAAGAGTCGGACATGACTGAGCCACTGAACTGACTGACTGACTGACCCAGTTTTCTGGGTCAGTTTTAGTATAGTTTTCTGAGGAAGATAATAGAAATCTCATTCTGAGTCCCTGGTCTCCAGAACTTTGTCATCTAATTACATTTATCTACAGATAGAGTCCTTTGTTCTGTTGTTAAGATATTAATGAGTAGTGTTGTATTCAAAAGACAATCTCTGCGACTGTCTAAAAGGATAGTTGTTGTTCAGTCGTGTTGTAAGTCGTGTCCGTGTTGTAAGTCGTGTCCGGCTCTTTGTGACCCCATGGACTGCAGCACACCAGGCTCCGCTGTCCTCCGTGTTCTTCTGGAGTTTGCCCAAATTCATTTGTCCACTTGGTGGCTGATGCTATCTAACCATCTCATCCTCTGCCATCCCCTTCTCCTTTTGATTTCAGTCTTCCCTAGCATCAGGAAAAAGATAGATCTGTAGCTAATTCATTGAATAATCCATGATGACAAGATATGGAAACATAAATGCCCTGAAGAAAAAAATTACACTGTTAGGAGTCATTTCATTTGAAGCCTTTAAAAATATACTGCCAGTTTCTTTAAATGATTGATTATGAAGTATTTCAGACATGCAAAACTACAGAAAGACTCCTGTAAGGAGCACCTGCGTACCCACCCCCCAGTTAAAGATGTAAAACATGAATGCTAGAGTTGAAGCCTACTGTGTACCCTCTCCCCTTCTTGCAGTCCCCCTTCCTAGGGATCACTTGAACTCCATCCAGGGAGTTCTGTATGGAGTCGTAACAGAGTCCTAATCAGGATCCAAGTGTCCCCATTACTTCCCGGATAAAGTTTTCGTCTTTAGCTTGGTTTTCATAAGACACTGCGTTCTGGCTCAGCTCTCGCTCCGGTCCTCCCGCGCCAGCTCCCTGACTGCGTGCAGCCCCGGTTTGGCCCAGATCCTGCCAGGCGCACCAGTGCTGGCCCCAGACGCTGCCACTCCACCCCTTCTCTCCCCCTTCCTGGTCATCCCTTCATCATCTCCCGTAGTGCTATCGCACCTAACAAATGCTACTGCAGCTCTGCAGTTGACAGCTCTTTAAAATAGACTGTATTTTCATAGTATTTGCATTATGTTTCATCACAGTTGCTGTGTGCACGCCGATGTCTTCCCCTATAGGCTCTTTGAAGGACGATATACCTTACGAACAGGGTTTCAGATATTGTGAGAAATCAGTAAAAATTCCGGAGGATGACTGATCATTGTTTCTCTTAATGACCATTAACCGTCCCTGTGCTCAAGTCTTTCTAGTCATATGCTGTTGTTGACGGCCTGTAAGGCTCCTAAGAGAAGTCTAATAGCTGTTAATCATGGATGGCATGTTCATGACATCATGTTTTTGTCAATGTTTTGCATTGTCATATTTTATATGTTACAGTAGAACATGTTTTAAAATATCAAAATAATGTTTCTCTTTTTATCTTTCAGATATTGCTATATGGAGATTTGCCAAAAAATAAAGAAAATATAATATATTTAGCAAATCATCAAAGCACAGGTTTGTATTTCATTTGCATGAAACTTGGGTCTCTCCACACACAGTAGAGAAGTAATTCAAAGTAATGTTCTGATATATTTAAATGGATTTTTTGTTGTTAAAACTTGAATTTTCAATGCAGATATTATATGTGACCTTGTATTTTTGTAATTTTGGAAAAATAGGACTGTGAAAGCTGTGAATTTTCCTTGTTCCTCTGCTGGGTGTATATAACCTATTTTCTTTCCTTTTTTCTCTTTCTTTGACTGTCTCTTTAAAGACTCCTGTATTCTCCCTTTTTAAGTTTTGTTTTTGGAAAAAACAAAATGTTTGTGAATCATACTGTATGAACATTTTAGATTTTTTATTGTTAGGCTACAGAAGGGTTGTGCCAATTTGTATTTATTCTTAAACACAGTATTTTCTGATGTCTGCAGTTCCTTTTGCTTCTTCAGATATTTTGGTTTAATTGTAGCTTCCTTTTCTATCAGAACAATCACCGAAGACTCTGGTCTCCAGTATAGCAGTGTGTACTTTAAATTAGGTCAAGGTGCTTTAAAAAAAATTTTTTAAGCTTTTTATATTGAAATAATTGTAGATTTACAAGGATTTGCAAAAATAGTACATAGACTCCCATGACTCCATTGCCAAATTTCTCCCAAAGGTGGCATCTTATATAACTATGCTATAGTATCCAAACTAGGAAATTCAGGTACTTTTTAGTTCTCCAAATATTTCAGTCGAAAAGACATCTGACTTCATTATTTTTTCAAAGTTGTAACTGCTCTTGATGCACACTTCCTAAATTCCATTTTTATTACTTTTAAAAATGTAGTAAGCAGAAGTTCAAGACTGAAAACAGACTAACGAATGATTAACACCTGACTGGGAAATCACTGATGCCCATGGCTGTCCTTTATCTTCATCCTGTCAGCTATGTTTCTTCATAGTTGCTTTCATCACTACCTGTACCTTCAGAAAGGTTATGAAGGAGAGATGCCTCTTTCTCAGCTTATTAATAGTTACACTCAGTTTTCTAGGTCAAGAGTTGATGTTACAAAGTGAATAGGAATTTGATGTATTTCCCTAATTTTATTACCCTAACTGCTAAGACAATTTGACTTAATTACATTTGACTTTAGGAAAGCAACCAGCCCTATGGTCAGAGTGTGTTTCTAACTTTGGTCTATAAAGCAGCCTGACTTCCTCCTTTATTTTCATGCTTTCTCCAGTCACATCGAGCTTTTTATTAGTGACACAGTCTTGCTATTCTGGTCCTGCTACTGATGGCCAATCTTCACCAAGGTTCCAACATCCAGATAAAAAGGATTTCTGGTTCTAGGACAGGGAGTGGCTCATTTAGCCCATTTTTCTTTCTATTGAGCCCCTGGTTAATTTCACTTAGAGCTAGCTTTCTATTTAAGAGGTCTCTCTTAAAATTCCTTGTTCAGGTTCCCTGCCAACTTGCCTTTTTCCAGGCTTCAATGGAAAGAGTGTTCTAGGGACAGAGCCGTGGGCCCAGCACAAACCTGTAGAGTGAGGACTCTGAACATTTCCCGAGGCTGCTGCTGTCCTTGGTGTGCTCACCGTGCGCTGGCCTTTCTATCCCTCACTCCCGAGTGCGGACTTCGGGGACTGGAAGGGTAGAATGGGAAGTGTGAGGGTGGCAGTCAGTGCTTGCTGATGGGAAAAGCTGCGCGTCTCATGGCGAGAACCCGGGCTGTGCATGCCCTCACCTGACCTGGGTGCCGGCCCCGCACCAGTCAGCCGTTAGGAGTTGGGAGTGTTGCTTTTTGAGTCCTTTAAAAAATCCAGGGAATGCCCCGACAGTCCTGTGGTTAGGACACTACACAGCTAGTGCTGGGGTTCAAGCCTTGGTTGGAGAGCTAATATCCTATAAACTGGTGGCATGAGCATGAATAAAAAACCCATAGCTTAGGAACATAACTAGACAGAGATTTTAAATTACTTTAGAATTGCAGGCTTCAGTTAGAATATGGGCACATAAAATTCTGCCTATGGTCTGAGGTTCTGCAGACCCCTTGTTTATCCAGGGACGTGGGCCCTGGGCCTGCTGTGTTTGGGTGCCCTTTATGAAACCCTTTTGAGACCCTGAAAACCACCATCAAGTAAACTGAAAATGTCAGAAGAAGAAAGAACATTTCAAAGACTGCTGTTGAGCTCAGACTTCGCAGCTCATGCTCTCCCAGGCCTGCTGGCGTGCCGGAGGCTTTTCTTGCCAGGCTGGCCGCTGAACTGGCGTCTCAATCTGCTCCCTTGGTTTCACTTGCGCTGAGCCCTTGCATCTCTGCATTCTCTGTCTCTGTTGACTGACTTTTCTCCAGGGTCAGCAGGACACGGTGGCCGCTGTTCCTTTCCTTCCGCCTTCCTTAACTCTCTGCTTTGAACACTCTGGACCTTTTTAATCTCATGAAACATTCCCTTTCCTTGGTCTGGGTGACATTTTCCTTACCTAACAGCGTGAATGGTGAGTAGACTTTCACTGAAAGGCCTGGGCTGTGGAGTCAGACCCCCGTTCATACGCTGTTGTGCAGCATGCTGTGTGTCTGTGGGCGATGACTGAGCCTTTCAGAGCCTTGTTGGTCAGGTGTGAGTCATGTCTACTGGTCAGGGCTTTTAGGCAGTTTCCATAACCTGGCTCTAATCCCACAGAGAGCCTGGCTCAAGGGCAGCCAAGAGTAGGAGTGATGGTGTTGATGACGGCTAATCCCCAGGTCACCTTGCATCCATGATAGGCAAGTACTTCACGTGCAGGGTCCCTTTCAGCCAAGACTGTGCCCTTAAGAATCGGAAGCTCTTGTTCCATAGTAGCACAGTTGAGAAGCGCCTCACTTCTCTTGCTGCCTCTCCTCTGCCCTTCCCTCCTCTCTTCCAAGTTAATAATATAAACTGAGGCACTGCTTGGGCTGGATCACCATGGAAGAATTCTTACACAGCCGCATTTCTTGATCTCTTAATTAAATTATTCATGCCAGAACACAAAATGTGAATAGCTATTAAGGTAATATCCCAGCCATCAGTAACTCAGCTATAATCTGGTATCTTCTATCTGAAACCTAGTTGAGAATTTTTAAAATTTTAAAAAAGATAATTGACTTGAAAAAATTGGAGGCACCAAGCTTGTGTGTTTTCACTACTTAAATGAAAGTCATACAGTCATGTCTGACTCTTTGCGACTGCATGGAATGTATAGTCCATGGAATTCTCCCGGCCATAATACTGGAGTGGGTAGACTTTCCCTTCTCCAGGGGATCTTCCGGATCCAGGAATCAAGCCAGGGTTTCCTGCATGGCAGGCGATTCTTTACCAACTGAGCTATCAGGGAAACCCTTTGACTACTTATGTTAGTTCCTTAAACTTTTTTACTAAATATTTCAAAAGTGTAAGGGCATAGCCACGGAAAGTTCATTACAAACATAACGTATTTTGTAAATTTGAAACTTTCTCCTTAGAGTTATTGGAAGGTATATCTAGGCCATAGTATAGCCATGTGTGTTTAATATAAAAATGCATTTTCATATTCCTCCAAATTAAAAAAAATGGTTGTCCCCGGAAAAGATACCAAATCTTGTTTTTTTAGCCTGTACCAAAATTTGTTCCAGAGTATTCTGCAGTCTGGAAACAATACACTGAGTTCTCCATTTATTCTGAAGCTCTACTTTTACATTAGGTACAGTTAAACAAACTTGATTATTTAGTTTCTATAACGTGGTTAGGAAGAAATGTGTTAATCAGTGCGTGCTTAATTGATTTGAATTAGAGGGGAGGGGGTAAGGAGACGACTTCTAAGGGAAGGTACACACTTTGGAGAAAACTGATAATTGATGTTCAGTAGAGTAGGTGTTGCTGCCTGACAGACACAGATGTTGGGGATCGTTCATCTACTGTAGGGGACATCTTTCAATTCAGTTCAGTCTCTCAGTCGTGTCCGACTCTTTGTGACCCCATGAATCGCAGCATGCCAGGCCTCCCTGTCCATCACCAACTCCCGGAGTTCACTCAGACTCAACGTCCATCGAGTCAGTGCTGCCATCCAGCCATCTCATCCTCTGTCGTCCCCTTCTCCTCCTGCCCTCAATCCCTCCCAGCATCAGAGTCTTTTCCAATGAGTCAACTCTTCTCATGAGGTGGCCAGAGTACTGGAGTTTCAGCTTTAGCATCATTCCTTCCAAAGAAATCCCAGGGCTGATCTTCAGAATGGACTGGTTGGATCTCCTTGCAGTCCAAGGGACTCTCAAGAGTCTTCTCCAACACCACATTTCAAATGCATCAATTCTTCGGCACTCAGCCTTCTTCACAGTCCAACTCTCACATCCATACATGACCACAGGAAAAACCATAGCCTTGACTAGATGGACATTTGTTGGCAAAGTAATGTCTCTGCTTTTGAATATGCTATCTAGGTTGGTCATAACTTTCCTTCCAAGGAGTAACCGTCTTTTAATTTCATGGCTGCATTCACCATCTGCAGTGATTTTGGAGCCCAAAAAAGTCTGACACTGTTTCCACTGTTTCCCCGTCTATTTCCCATGAAGTGATGGGACAAGAGGCCATGATATTGGTTTTCTGAATATTGAGCTTTAAGCCAACGTTTTCACTCTCCTCTTTCACTTTCATCAAGAGGCTCTTTAGTTCCTCTTCACTTTCTGCCATATCTCTGCATATCTGAGGTTATTGATATTTCTCCTGGCAATCTTGATTCCAGCTTGTGCTTCTTCCAGTCCAGCGTTTCTCATGATGTACTCTGCATATAAGTTAAATGAGCAGGGTGACAATATACAGCCTTGATGTATTCCCCATCCTATTTGGAACCAGTCTGTTGTTCCATGTCCATTTCTAACTGTTGCTTCCTGACCTGCATACAGGTTTCTCAAGAGGCAGGTCAGGTGATCTGGTATTCCCACTTCTTTCAGAATTTTCCACA